>JAJJMB010017331.1:4225863-4311538 GCA_023531105.1 Papaver atlanticum
TTCATACGATTATGTCAATGTCTTATATACAAAGTTTAATGGTTAAGTAATAAACCTCGTATTGTATTCCTTAATACTATGTCTAACTAGAGTATCATACACAGCTTCGCAGTTATGTTTTCAATATGCACGACTTGAAAGATACGTTAGGGAATGAAACAGTTCAAGTCAAATATTACTAACCTCAAGAGGAAGGATGATGTTGTCGTTGTAGCTCCATACTTCTTCACATTCTTCAAGTCTTTATGTAATACTTTCAAGTCTCATATCCTAATACTTTCAAGCTAACCTATACGAAGTTGACTCTAGTATATAATCAAGCGACTCTTTAAATGAGTTTTTATGCACTAAAATATGACAACCAAACTTGACATACCTACGCTTGGTGGGTTCAACCAAGCTATTCTCTAACAAGATTGATTAGGGTTTAACTACATTCCAGTCCGAAGTTAATTGGTAGCAGGCTAGTGTCTGTAGCGGCTTAATACAGTGTGGTGTTCAAAGATGGACTAGGTCCCGGGGTTTTTCTGCATTTGTGGTTTCCTCATTAACAAAACTTCTGGTGTCTGTGTTATTTCTTTTCCACATTATATTTTGTTATATAATTTAAATATCACAGGTTGTGCGTTGTATCGATCAATTGGTAAATCCAACCTTTGGTTGTTGATTGAAATTGATTGATCCTTGAACATTGGTCTTTGGTGCCATTCAAGTTATTTCTCTTATATTCAATTGGGCTCGCAAATTCCTATTTGCTGATTGCGGATTTAATTAAGAGATAGAGATATAAAACATTTTGATATGCTTTTCTCTAGATTGAGTCTGACTGTCTAGTTGATTCTCTTGAAAGTGTATTGGAGTTTGTCTTTTCAGATTTCCAAACGAAATATTGGGTGTGGTTGTTAGACCCCCTCTTTTTCAATTGGTATCATAGCAGGAAAACACGTTTAAGACCTCATAAGTCTGTGTTTGTATCAATCTGATTATTATGGATCAGTCTATCTCTAGTAACGTACCAGGTCATAAATTACCAAATGATTTTCAAAGCTTGAATTCACCTGAGAGAACTGTCACATCTAAGTCAATATCTAAACATTCTCTGAATGTCGAAACTGTTGATTGGGAAACACGTCTATAAGAACAGTTGGATAAACTTTCTGATGAAGGTGATTCAAATATTGATAGAGATGTTGATAAGGAAGTCTCAGTGTATGTTAAGTTTTTGGATTCGTTGAAAATCAAGAAGATTACAACTTCTCATGTCACACCTCTTCTGTCTTTTCTCTGTCGAGAAAACAAGAAATTGAAAAGGATTTATGGAGGTCTTTATGGTTGGAATCGCTCTTGCGAATCGATCCTCAAAGATTCTGAGGAAAACCTGAGTAGAAAGTCACTTGAATGTGATAGTTTATAAAAAATACTTCTTGTTGGAAGAGAAACTTGTAGAAACTGAAACAAGGATTAACTCTCAGCAAGAAAGTTTTGATGACAGAGAAAGCGCTTATCTTGCTCGAGAAAAACGCCTTGAGGTTGATTTAGCTGCTGCTCTTGATAAAATCAAGATGTTGGAAGATGACTTGAAAAAGTTCAATACTAGTTCAAGCAAATTAACTACTATGCTAGGAGAAAGTAAAAATCATCGTGATACACGAGGATTGGGCTATAAGGGAATAGATGCTCAAAGTATTAGCAAAGAGGTAAAAAAATTCTAGGCTTATGATTCTTCTCAACAAAAGGTTTCCACTGATGGCAAATATGAAATACCTTCACCGGCAGTTAAAGTTCGAAATAGCAATGTATATCAACCTCCAAAGTCAGCACATACAGATCGAGGTAAGAACATTCCTTATGTTTGCCACTATTGCGGAAATAAAGGTCACCTGGAAAAGAGATGTCATTTTCGTATAAGGAATGAGAAACTTCATGATGTTCTTGTTTGGGCATCACAGAAGTTGTGAAACCAAGATCATATGCTAAGTCTAATCCCCTTAACATTACAGGTTGTAACTTTCCAACCTTTAGGCAAAGGAATCTTTACTGTGATAAACCTAGATTTGCCTATAAACGTCATATGAAGCCTTTTCACAATCATAATGGTTATCAAAAGGATAACTTCGTAAAGATGAAGACAGGATCCGATGCTCCAAATTGGAGAAAGACTAACTTGCAAAAGAATAGTCAATCCAATTCTCATTCGATAAATCTTGAAGAGAGTAATGGGAAGAAGGTTCCGGTTGTTTCTAAATACACTCAGAAGTGGGTACCAAAGAAAACCTATGATACTTTAAGTATGAAAAGGAATGATCTCCCATAAAATTCCATGACTGTGGAGAAGGAAGTATCCATGATGTTGGAACTTAAAAATTTCTTTGGAAAGATGGATTTGGATGTGAAAGGTTCTAAAAGCGATCTCTTTCATGATAATACAAAAGTCACTTGTGGTGAGCAAGACATTGTTCACCTCAACACAACTTGATTGTGTTGTAAGTGCATCCTCACCAAGGAATGCCCTTCTATGTATATGGTGACGGAAGCACGAGAATTGGGGTGAACATATTGTGTTAGGTATGATATTGAATATTTGGTAATGTCGTAGGATTCACGACAGGATCCTTCTAAAAGGTATTTCTATAAACTTGAGAAAGATTTGTATTTTTTGCCATTTGCTCAGAGTACTTATAATGATCCACGTACCTTTCTTATCATTCATTTCTACCTAACTTGATTTGTGTTTAAGGTTCTTAAATGTTTAGGTTTGAAAATAGTAGTTCGGGATGTTTGGACTTCATGGTACACATACCAGGTATGCATACCATCATTTAAAATCAAAATCCAGGGGTTTTAGTACGCATACCCATTTGCATACTTCTCCAGGTCACGAAAATTCGTTTGCAAACCCGTATGCATACTGGCCTGTAGACGTCGATATTCGGTAAACATGTTTTAGCCATAACTTCTTCGTCCGACCTCGGAATGACCTCACTCTTTTTGAATTCTATTCCTCTTTGGATGAGTTAAGGTTGGTATTTGTCCTGTCTCTTGTTTTTGATTATTTTGCTTCGTTTCGTCACACTTGTTCCACTTCTCTTGGACTTGGGCACTTGGATTCTTGGAGTACTACTCATTTAAGCTCATTTGTAGCTTTTACAATAATATTGTTGATGAATCACAAAGAAGGAAGTTCAAGAATGAGCAGTAGTACGCATTGTTGTGGGATTCTTGAATGTTCACAATCATCTTAAGTGAACTATGGTGCATGGTCGTTAATGACTTTGTATGTTCTTCTTTGTTAAGAAAATATTTTTATACGCCTTTGGTAGCTATTCTTGGTGTAAATCCATGTGAAAAAGATTGATTCTACCTTCTAAGGGCAAAGATTGTTTTTGCAGTATTAATCTTTATGGTTTTATACATTGCAACTTGTTATGGGATATGTGTGTTTGCGTCCATGAACTATGATTGTCCCATACATGTAAAAAGTTAACTCTATTATATGTCTATATGAAAGTATTGATAAAAGATTGAATGAACTTTTGACCACAAAAGTTAAGCCTTTTATGTCATTATGCAAATATTGATGAAAGAAAGGATGAACTTTTGTTTTCAAAGATTAAGTCTATTATATGTCATTGTGAAAATAGTGATGAAAAATAGAATGAATCTTTGATTATTCCGCAGTATTGGTCTTTCCCTGATCCACATCTTTGTGTATGTACTGTGTTGCTCCATAAGTTCTCTTATGTGAGCATGGCCAATTGAATTGATCACTTTCCTTGTGGTTAATTCAATTGAGGTTTTTTGATGCAAATTCATGTTTCATGTGATTTGTTAATGTCAAAAGAAATCCTTCTTTTCTTTTAAAAGTAAGGTCGCTCTTGTTGTTCTTTCGGGAATGACATTTTATGGGGGAGAGTTCTTAATTGAACTTGTGCTTAATTGCCAAATCTTCCTGGGGAGTGCGGCTATGGAATATTGTAGGGGTTATCTTCTATTTTTATAAACTCCTTGATGAATGCATTTAGTTTCGGCTATTTGATGGCATCCAAACAAGTTGGTATGTTGTTCTCTTTTGGTCATGAAGTATCTCTATGCAAATTTCATGAGGATCCCACTAGTTTTCATACCTTTGCAAATTTATATTGACAAAAATGGGGAGAATTAATGTGTAGTTCACACTACAAATACTTATGGTTTATGGATCATTATGTAAGGGGGAGTGGTTTTCATATGAGATGAAGTACTGACTAAGGGGGAGTGATACATATCACCATAGTATTGTTGTCAAAGTTGTGATACAATTGAACTTTGATGTTGTTTAATAATATTATGACATTGTATAACAATGATTGAGAGCAACTGTTTTGTCATCGTTATAGCTACAGATCTTCAACAACGATGATGCTGAGTTGAACACATTTGGAATCATTGGAGTACTTGGAAGTGACGAAGATTTCGAGTAATGTTGAAGAACCAAGGAGATCAAGCATTTGGATGAGAAGCTACAAAGTTTATTTATTTTGTAATCCATATGTATTGATAGTTTTGTCACTAAAATTGACATAGGGGGAGATTGTTAAAGAACTGCTCGGTCGAACTCGCAAGCGTTGCTATCTCAAGCTTGTTTGTCAATGTTAGTGATCAAAACTATAAGTCTTGATTTCTAGTCTACTTAAATTAATGCCTCCGACTAGGATAGATTGTGTAGTTTAGCATTAGACTTCACGGCGGTCATTAATTGAAGACGAAGAACTATTAAGGAGAGCTTGTGGAACTTCATCAACAAAAGGTATGTTGAGACTAAAACTCATCTATCACTTAGAAAGTCTATTTCTACTCTATCTCCTAACAAAATTCGTATTACTATATAGTTTTTGATTATGCACATTTTAGATTTCGAGCTGAGTTTAACTCGCTTACATATTTCTCGAAATATGTGTTGGTAAGCTTTCACTTCAACCAAGTTCATCTTATATTCTTGACGAAAGTCAAATGATGATCATGTGAAAATCGCCGAGTAACATCTTACATGGTTTTTGTGATACAATCATTTGGTGTAGACTTGGAATGTTTCGTTATGATTGTTTCAATAACTTGAAAACTGCTTTGATGTTAATAGCGTGTGAAAAGGGCTATTGTCATCCTCTAATAAAGTTTCAATGATTGAAATAAGAGTTTAGAACACTTAACCAACATTGGATTATAAACATGTTGTGCACTCTTGCATATGTGTGATCCATGTACGGGAACCATATAGTATGCATACCTGTATGCGTACCTGTTGGTTTGAGAAGTCTGAGAACCTAAGTGCGCATACCCGTACGCATACTGGCGTAGGTTTGTGACCGTAAAATTCTGCTTGGTTTGGAGGTATGCGTACCCGTTCGCACACTGGCGAAAACCAAACTTGGTCCTGTCATTTCAAGTATGCGTACCCGTTTGCATACTTGAATGGTTAAAGTTCTAAAATCGGTTGTGACATGAACAAATACATTTATTTAATAAGGAATGCATTCTTTGCAAACCATGGCTATAATGTTCAATTGTGTTCTTGTATACTTCTAGTGAATCAAACCGATTTTGGTTCAATTGTGTTCTTGTATACTTATATGAGAATATAGCAATTGAAGAACTCTTTAACTAGTTCATTTGAGTCATTTGAACTAGTTATGGTTAAGATGAATAAGGTTGATATGAGAGTGTTCATATAGCTAACCTCGGTTAACTATTGTTGAGCCAACATGGTGTACACATTTAGGTACGGTTACATAAACCTAAATGAGGGTACATTTCATTTGTGTATAACAAGCTAAGTTCGATCTAACGGTTGAAAGATATTAGCTTGTATCTAATCAGGTTTTCATCTAATGGTGAATATTGAATGCTTTGTTACCAAGGTAACTTAGATTGCAAACCCTGATTTGAAAACTATATAAAGGAGAACTCTAGCAACTGGGAAACCTAATCCCCACACCTCCTGTGTGATACTGGTTGCGACTAGAGTCGATTCTCCTTTAACCTTAGGTTTTTCACGAAACCATGTAGGTTAACGACTTAAAGACTTCATTGGGATTGTGAAGACAGACCCAACTATTTTCTCTATAGTTGCGTGTTCTGATCTTACTTTTACTATCGTGATTGAGTATTATCTTTGCTAAGATTTGCTTGAGATTTATCTCCGATATGTAAGATTAAAAGTAGTCACATACATCTTCGTCTCATATTTTCTGATTCCACAATATCTTTTTTCGCTACCATACGATTAAGATTATTGTGAGGTGATTGATAATACTAGGCTGTTCTTCGGGAATATAAGTCCGGTTTATCAATTGGTTCCTGTGCACCTTGATTTATCAAAAGACGGAACAAAACTCGTAGGTATTTTTTTGAGAGATAGATTTATCTATTCCAATAAACTTTTCTGTATGTGACATATTTGTTTATTAATTCTTCGACTTTGGGTCGTAGAAACTCTTGGTTGTGGGTGAGATCAGCTAAGGGAATCAAGTGCGTAGTATCCTACTGGGATCAGAGGCGTAAGGAGCACGATTGTACCTTGAATCAGTGTGAGATTTATTAGGATTCAAATACATTCCAGTCCGAAGTTAATTGGTAGTAGGCTAGTGTCTGTAGCGGCTTAATACAGTGTGGTGTTCAAAACTGGACTAGGTCCCGGGGTTTTTCTGCATTTGCGGTTTCCTCGTTAACAAAACTTATGGTGTCTGTGTTATTTCTTTTCCGCATTATATTTTCTTATATAATTGAAATATCACAGGTTGTGCGTTGTATCGATCAATTTGTAAATCCAACCTTTGGTTGTTGATTGAAATTGATTGATCCTTGAAAATTGATTGATCCTTTAACATTGGTCTTTGGTACCGTTCAAGTTATTTCTCTTATATTCAATTGGGCTCGCAAATTCCTATTTTCTAATTACGGATTGAATTAAGAGATAGAGATATAAAACTCTTTGATATACTTTTCTCTAGATGAGTCTGACTGTCTAGTTGATTTTCTTGAAAGTATATTAGAGTTTGTTCAGATTGCCAAACGAAATATTGGGTGTGGTTGTTAGACCCCCGCTTTTTCAGGAATATCAAGCTGTAATGCACTTCTTGCCAAATCTAACAGTGATGTATCTTGTGAGTCTAATCAACTCCTAAAGAACTGTTTAGAAAAACTTGAGTTTGGAACTAAGGAAAATCGAAGATGAAGTATAGAACTTGAAAATATTTTGAAACCCCTGTTGTAAGACGCATTTATGTGTCTATTTTCATCTCTATTGTGTATATTGTTAGTACCCATTTTTGTACTTATTTTGGTATTTTATCTCTTTGTAGGTGTTTTTGGAGAAATAAGCTTTTGCGGCGAAATTGGCTCGTAAAGTTGATAAATGCAACCCAAGGGACGAGTGTTATGCGGACTCCATCAACGGATAAAGGGTAACCTTTCCCCTTCACGTTCAAATTCTGAATTTGGGCGGGAAAATATAAACACATTCCTGGCAGTTTTGGTGATCGTGATTTGGAGGAGTTTGAGGTCGACTAAACCTCTGATTTTCATAGGGTAGACTCCTTATGGGTCTAGGAATCTAACATGGGTGTTGAAATCGATTAAACTGGGATCAATCGACGGATTTTTATCTCAACAGCAAAATATGGAAAGTCACATGTGTGACCGATTTTAGGAAATTTTAGAGAGATTAAAGTTCTATAAACCTTCCCAAAGATTGGTATCTATCTAAGGAAGAGTTTAGAATCAAAAGGAAAGCTCAGAAACGCGTAGAAATTCTAAAACAAGAAATTGCCGCAACTTTGCCGTGAAGAGAAAGGAAGAGATTTTGGAAGATTTTGGAGAGATTTAATCGCTCTTTTTGATATAAATAGATTGGTTGGGTCATATAGAAGAGGGTGTCGAGAGTTTGGGGGGCTGAGAAGGCTTGAGGAGGCGAGAATCAGAGATTTACAGGCTCCGCTGCTGCTGCTGTTTCTGCTGATGCAGAACTGAAGAACACGAAGAACATAAGACACACGAGAAACAGTCGCATACAAGTATCGTTCTTCAACACCAGACCACAGTTATCGTTTATAAACAGGACTTCATTGTAACGGTGATTTCTGTAACGTCAGAAAAGCGTTGCGGATTAGCTGTATTTTTATTTTCCTTCAATAAAAACACCTTTTGAGCCATGTTTCTATCTTTTGAGCATGTTTTCACCATGAGGAGCTAAACCCCAACATTGGGATGACGGAGGAAGCCCTATTTCACGCATGTGGTAATTCTAATAATTCTTTTATGACTATTTGCATTGATTTTTAATTGAATTATGATTTTTATTGAATGGGTGTGATATTGTTTGATGATGTATGCTTGGTCAATGTATTTTTGATACATCATGCTTTTGATTTACAGTCATTGCTTTTCAAAAATCTACTTTTGGCAAAGAATAAGAGTCCATATTTTTAATATTTGAGCTATAATTGATTGGAATTATTATTTGAATCACATGAATGGAATTTTGAGGAATCCTGAGTCTCAGTGCTTTTTATAATCTTGACCAAACATTATTTTAATTTTTCTAGTTTTCTTAATTAAGTCTAAAAATTATTCTTCACAAGTCCGAGTTGAACGAATCTTATTACCACTTTTTCTACAACAATTAAAATCACATCAATTTTTGGCGCCACCGACGCGGACTTGTTTTTAGATTTGTTTTTAGGTTTTTTTTTTTTTTTAAATTATTATTTTTGTTCTTCTTTACGCGTTTGGTATTTTTCGATTCTTTTTCAGATTTTGAGCGGAGCTAAAAGGAAAGAAAAAAGTGTTATAAGAGGAAAGCATTGCCAAAGAAGGAAAGAAAAGAGGAGTCCAAAGGAGTGAAGAAGAAGATTTTTGTATATAGTTATTTTATTTAGATTTTATTACTTTTTATTTTTAGAAATTGTAAATAGGACTTTATTTTTGTAAATTTTTATTTTTGAGCCTTTTTATTTTTGGACATTGGACTTTGGACATTATTTTTAAACCCTACGGAAGGGTATATTTTTAAATATAATCTGTTTGCAGGGAAGGACGACGATTACGATCTCATCTCGTCCCCTCGGGTTCGCACATTGACACAGGAGTCAGTGGCCCTAGTCGACTTCAGCGATTCATCCCCCGTCTGGTACGGGAGGTAAGCTTCTAAACACCCGCGAATCCCCTGTCAGCGGGTTTACTGTCTTCCTTAAGGTGCATATATGTTGAGGCTTTGAATACGGATTTTAATTTCTTAGTAAAGGGCAAGGCCAGGCCATACAAGATAAGGGTTCGAATTTCATCACCGTTCTCTTCTTGCCCGCCTTAGGAAAACAATACCGAACGCGAACCCAAGCTTAAAATTTTGACTAGAACAAGACCGATAAGGTAACGAGCTTATAGGAAAATTGTTCAAAAGGATCGTATTGGGTATTTTGTTAGCCTAGCTCAAAGTTCAGGAAGATTATTGGAAGTCGATTAGAGCCTCCTTGTAACCCAGGGAAGCGTTGCCAAAGAGGTGGGGGTATCAAAGATCCTCTGAGCTTCTCCTACTTCTCTTCGACTTACTTTATTCGGATCTTCCTACGAGGTTTGCTAAAATTGTACCCGGTTTCCTCTTGGAATAGTAGAAGCTGGTCTTGAAACAATCTAAGGGAGCCATCATGCTTGTTGTTTACTAGATTTTATAGGTTTGATTTGGTCAAGTCAGCCTTGTTTGTGATTGTTTAGAATTCCCTTGCAGTTAGAATGTCGAACTGGTATTACAATAACCAATACAATAAATATCCGACTTAGTTTCAAAATGGACATTATTCATATTACGACCATAGTGTAAATAGTGGTTGGGAACACCAACCTTTTGAAGGTTATGATTCATACCATGGTGAGCCCAATTACTATCCACACATACACCGGTCATACGAGCAAGAAAATAAGGATTATTATAGTGCTAGTACCTCATCTTTGGACAATACAATCAAACTGTTGAAAACTAGTCCTTATTATGATCCTTCTATTCCTATTTATGATCCTTCCGAATCTTTAGAAGAGTCTCTTAAACAGTTAACTGAGCAAACAAATAGGTTTGTGTCGGAAATGAATAGACGAACTGCACCATTGAGTGAATTTTCTATAGAGGAATCCCTCAAGCAAAAGGCTGAGACGAACGAAAGACTTGCTCGAAATAATCTTGATTTCCAATACAGTGTTTCCAATAGTACCCTTGAAAATGAGGATAGTTATTTGCATAATCAAGATGACGAGGTTAGCATTGGAAACACTAGTTTAGATGAGGTTCGACCATTTTCATGTTATTACAATGATGATTATAACGAGGATAGTGTTGATGAAGAATCTGAAATATGTAGGCATAGTGATCAGGAATTTGTTACTCCAATTGAGCTTTATAATGATAATATTATTTCTAGTTCAAATCCAAATAATTGTAATAATTATTCACCTATTCAAAAGGACGAGGATTTAACTAGAGATACCCCCATTTTAGACGAAATAGTATTTCCTTTTTACGAAGCCGATGATGGTTTAGGGGAACGGGTTTATTCTGAGAATACTATTTTAGAGTCCAAGGATTTAGAAACAATAGACTTAGACAAAGAACATGAACTCGTAAAGATGAGTGAGGATGAACCTGACTTAGAAGAATCAATTGACCATTTTCAGGAATATGATGACCAAGAAATTAAGGAGATTGTGACTAGTCTATCTAGAGACACTGAAAACTCTAAGTTTGGGGGTGATTATCATTCTCCATGTGCTTTAACTATTAGAAAGGTCCCTAACTTGGGACTTGACATATGTGCCTCAACCATTTTAAAAGATTATCTTCAAACACGTTTTCCTAAACCTAGTGATGTCCATAAGGAAGTTCAGTTGTTAGAAACCCATCCTATGGTTGATGTGGTTTACCCAGGCTATGATACCCAGATCGATTTTGTTTCCCCACCAAAAACTTTTCTACCAATTGTGGGAACGTATGAGTTTAAAATGTGTCCGTTATTTAGTTTTGAGACTACACCTAAGTACTTTAGGAGATTAGAAGTGACACATTTGATTAAGAATGACAATCACTTTCATTGTGGTCAACTTTGTAAGTCAAATCTGATTGACTTTAGGAATCCTCAATTATTCAGGTTATTATTGTGTGCTTCTAAGTCTTTAGTTGAGTTTTTCCAGACTCTTAAACCCGAACTTTTGGATCTTAGCTATGAGGAAATCCAACCCATGAAAATATTTTATATAGATCCTTTCATAGAGCCTGAACCCGAACCACAACTAGATGTAGTTGTCTTAAACAGGAAACTATATAAGGGTATGCATTACATGTTCATTTTCTTGGTTTGTTGCAGGTTCCTTTTATTTGTGATAGCTTTATTTGGTTTTGATAACCCACAATTATTTCGTCTATTGCTATATGATTTGAGGTGACTAATCCTTTCTTAGTCTGGCTGAAGACTTTAAACTTAGCACTTCTTGGGAGGTAACCCATTCTCATGCAACACGGTAATATCTTTCCTTAACTCTTTTGCTTCAAATGGTAACAGTTTCTCCTTGTTCATTCTTTTAATTTTATCTTTAGAACATTGAGGACAATGTTAGATTTAAGTTTGGGGGTATGGGAGAAACTTTTTAGTTGCATTATAAACTCCAGAGCCTAGAAATTTATGCCTATTAAGGATGGCACTAACCAATCTAAGTGGATGGAAGCATTTTGGTTTTAGGAGTTGAGGGACCAATCTGACTAGATGGAAACATCTATAAGAGTCTATTCATAAAAGCACAGAGCTCAGGTGTTAGAAATAACATGATAGTTTCACCGTATCTCGGAATCATCCTATTACTTCTGTTTTTGTTTTTGCAAATTTTTATGTTGATGTCTGCTGGGTTGAAATAGAGTGATTGAGTTACTAAAAAAAAAAAAAAAAAAAAAAAAGACCAGACCAATTAGACCAATTGGAATAAATATTAACATTTGGATAGCAATATGTGTGTGTTCTCCCTGTCTCCGTCGCCTAAACAAGCGTGGAACGCAGGATCCACGGGAATTACCATGTAATCTACTGACAAGAAGCATGCGCTTGGATCCAAAAGATCTAATCATGTCGTTAAAATAAAATAAAATAAATAAAGGTTTATTATAAAGTCGACCACTGGTTCCCTTGTATATGCCAGCTGAGTTGATGTAGATTTAGGATTATCGATCACTGGTTCCCTTGTATATGCCAGTTGTGTTTATATTAGTCCAGACCAGTATCTCAATCCACTAGGTCATAGGTTCATCTTGGCATTGAAGTCCATTCGCAACCATCTATTTCTATATCCATCTTCTTAATATATTCATGTGATTTGTTTGATTCCGGATATTGATGTCCATAGTGCGACTATCTGAGTAGAGCTCTGTCACTTATATATGAATTTTAGTATGCTTGAGTGCAAACTCGTATACAGCAATTAAAATTTCGCATCAGGGTACTTCCTCCCGTAATCAATAAGTATTCCAACCAAGGAGGTTCTTTAGTGCATTCAAAGGTTCTGCGTGGATAGCTAGGGTCTGGAGTAAAGGTTTTGTGGGTATATCTCTAGTAAACCCTCCCGAGACTATAACTCGGCCACTAGGGCCACCTAGGGGTTTAAAGGCTTGTTGCACATGCTAAGTGCAATCGACGATGCCTGCGACAGTGAGTTAGGATTTTATTTTGTAGTTTTGATTTGCTCGGGACTAGCAAATAATAAGTTTGGGGGTATTTGATAGACGCATTTATGTGTCTGTTTTCATCTCTATTGTGTATATTGTTAGTACCCATTTTTGTACTTATTTTGGTATTTTATCTCTTAGTAGGTGTTTTTGGAGAAATAAGCTTTTGCAGCGAATTTGGCTCGAAAAGTTGATAAATGCAACTTAAGGGACGAGTGTTATGCGAACTCCAGCAACGGATAAGGGGTAACCTTTCCCCTTCACGTTAAAATTATGAATTTGGGCGGGAAAATATAAACACATTCCTGGCAGTTTTGGTGATCGTGATTTTGAGGAGTTTGAGGTCGACTAAACCTATGATTTTCATAGGGTAGACTCCTTATGGGTCTAGGAATCTAACATGGGTGTTGAAATCGATTAAACTGGGCTCAATCGACGGATTTTTATCTCAACAACAAAATATGGAAAGTCACGTGTGTGACCGATTTTAGGAAATTTTAGAGATATTAAAGTGCTATAAACCTTCCCAAAGATTTGTATCTATCTAAGGAAGAGTTTAGAATCAAAAGGAAAGCTCAGAAATGCGTAGAAATTCTAAAACAAGAAATTGCCGCAACTTTGCCGTGAAGAGAAATGAAGAGATTTTGGAAGATTTTGGAGAGATTTAATCGTTCTTTTTGATATAAATAGATAGGTTGGGTCATATAAAAGGGGCGTCCAGAGTTTGGGGGGCTGAGAAGGCTTGAGGAGGCGAGAATTAGAGATTTACAGGCTCCGCTGCTGCTGCTGTTCCTGCTGATGCAGAATTGAAGAACACGAAGAACATAAGACACACGAGAAACAGTCGCATACAAGTATCGTTCTTCAATAGCAGACAACAGTTATCGTTTATAAACAACACTTCATTGTAACGGTGATTTCTGTAACGCCAGAAAAGCGTTGCAGATTCGCTGTATTTTAATTTCCTTCAATAAAAACACCTTTTGAGCCATGTTTCTATCTTTTGAGCATGTTTTCACCATAAGGAGCTAAACCCCAACACTGGGATGACGGAGGAAGCCCTATTTCACGCATGTGGTAATTCTAATAATTCTTTTATGACTATTTGCATTGATTTTTAATTTATTTATGATTTTTATTGAATGTGTGTGATATTGTTTGATGATGTATGATTGGTCAATGTATTTTTGATACATCATGCTTTTGATTTACAGTCATTGCTTTTCAAAAATATACTTTTGGCAAAGAATCTTATTACCACATTTTCTACAACAATTAAAATCACATCACCTGTCAGATAAAACTCAAGAGGTAAAATCTGAGCAAGAAAAGTTGGTTGACATACCAAAAAGGTCAGAAGTTAATTCTTCTGATAATATGTTAAGTTCTTTATGTGGAGAAAAAAACCACACTGCAATTTTCCATGGAAATCTCCAACAAAATAAATTCATCAAGGGGTTTCGCAAGGGTATAAAGATTTTGAAGGCTATGAGTTTATTAGATCTCAAAAAGAAGTTTCAGACTCTTGCAATGACAAGAGAAAGAAAGAACACAAAGAAACACAATATATTGTGTTTATAAATAATCCTAAGGATGTCTTTGTTTCCTTTGGTGAGATTAATCCTCACCTCAACATACATTGATTGTGTTGAAAAATGCATCCTCACTTGTTGCCCAAATTCTATTTATGAGGAGGCATAAACCTGGGCAGAATGTGCAATTCTGTTCTTTAGGTAACAGTAATCTCATAATCGGTATCTTTTACTTTGGGGATAATTATATTCAATTTCCATAAACCAAACTATATCACCCTTGATTTTCTCCTATCTTGTATATAGTTATATATATTCTTCTTGTATGAAAGAATACTATCATGCATCAATGGAGAAATCAGTAAAGGAAGGATCATCACTTGATGATTTAGCACTTTGTGCATCGGTTATGACTGAAACTCGAGATGTCTCACAACATGATAATCTTCAAGATTCTCTAAGAAGACAGATTTTTACTGTTAGAAGTTTTATTAGACATCAGGAGCTAATGATAAAGGATTCAAAGGAAGTACTAGCTAATCTTCATTCTCAACTACTTGTGATGAACAAATCTTCTGCTGGAAAAGGAAGTACTCAAAAGAATCTGAATCCATAATTCGAAAGCGATCTTCACAAGACTCGCGATTTAAAAAAAAGACATCAATTTTTGATTTATTTCGATTATTGTATAAGGTCTATTTTTGAATAAAACTATCAATTATTTATGAATAAAATAATTATTTTATAATTTTTCTTGTGATAGTTTCCAATTACATAGCCTTTGCTTGAATGTCTATATTATTGCTATGTGTTTTCAGTTTATGGGATGTCTGATTTCGGTTTTCATAACCTTAATATTCGATCTCATATGTTAAGAACCCTTATGGTTTGTGTGATTTTTTGATTTAAAGGGATTAAGTTCTAGCCCTTGTTGGTAGGCTTTATCAAAGGATCATAAGTTTTTCTGATTGAAACTAATATGTAAAAATTCACAATGTGTTGAATCAATTTGTGTTTACATGAGTTGTGTTTAGCATAAACATATGTGTTTCGGGTTTTCAACTTTTGTTATTGGCACCCATTAGTTTAAACCGATTCAACCTTCTCTAGTAAAGGTAGCTCTAGTTGTTTTTCTTTTGTTCTTGCGAGAGGATGACAACATACTGGGGGAGTGTTCTAACTTGAACTTGCACTTAATGATATATCTTTCTGCGGAGAAGAGGATCCGGAATCTGAGGTAACGAATTTGTTAGTTAATTGTTTTTCTGTTTAAAAAAAGCCTGCTTATATTGCATATATTTTGCTTTTGCTTAACAAAATTTCGGTACAATTGATATATATTCCATTATGTGTGCATGGATGTGTGTGTGTGTGATTCAATTATTTCCGGTCAAGAAAAAATGTGTCAATTTGTTTGGCTTATTGTTTGGTATCAAGTGTTTTTGCTAAAAGAAATTTCGATGCAATTGCGGTGCTAAAATGTCTATGTTTATTTCAATTGCTTCCGGTTAAGAAAATAATTGTGCAAGTCAATTTATTTGGGTTTGTATGTATTGTTTATGGATTAACAAAATACGGGATCATTTGTGTAGTCCAATTCGATTCCGGATAAGAGAAACTAAGTTAATTCTGATCTTAGTTAGACTTATCAAATTGAAGGATTCGGTTATTCAAGTTTAATAGAATGCCTTGACAAGAAATACTAGTTAACTAACCTAGTAATTGTCTTGTCTAAAGTGAAAGGTCTAAGTTATTATCTGAATAATTAGAACCTGATGAGAGAATAAAGTTAATTCTGATCTTTATTTTGGTCTAATCGAAATAAGCGATTGTATGTTTACAATCGGTTTAGCGAGGGAACTAAGTTTCTTAGTCAATTTGTTAAACTATTAGGGAAAATTTCTTCGGGTAATTGTTTCCATGATAACATATTAAAACTAAATAACTTGTAGTTTTGGTTTTAATATCGGTTATCTATAGTGGTATGTGAAACCTTCGTGCTTAACTCTTATAGGTTGTACAAGTCTTTTAGATTTGTAAGATCCTTTCGGTTTGACCTTTATTTGCTCGAACCTTTGTCATTTTGTGACAAAAAGGGGGAGAAATATATGGAGTAAACAAGTGATTTGCAATCACTAAGGAAAGGACAATTGTGCTGAAACGTTATATCTAACGAAAAAGTAAAGCATTGACTAAGAGGGAGAAACATATCATATTGTTGGGTAGTTATCTTAACTACAAAAGGGGAATAACAAAGATGTTCGGATTGAATATCTACCTATCTTACATTTAGGGGGAGTATAAGCTTTGTTATTCAGATGTCAACAGCGGCATTTATTTATTGAATATACGCAGGTTTTTGTGCTGTTGAAACTTGGAATCAAGCGTATGTATAATGAATTCTTGTAATTTGTTTATCCATATGTATTAAGAGTTTTGTCACTAAAATTGAGAAATGGGGAGATTGTTAGAGCATAGCTCGGTTGAACCCACCAAGCGTTGGTATGTCAAGTTTGGTTGTCATATTTTAGTGAATCAAAACTCATCTAACAGTCGCTTGATTATGTACTAGAGACAACTTCGTATAGGTTAGACTAGAAAGTCTAGGATTATGAGACATACAAGTATTAATCGAAGACCTGAAGAACGTGAAGAAGTAAATATATCCAACGACGACATCATCCTTTCTCTTGAGGTTAGTAATATTGACTTGAACTGTTTCATTCCTAACGTATCTTTCAAGTCGTGCTATATTGAAAACATAACTGCGAAGCTGTGAATGAATATTTTACTTTAGTAGTGAGACATGATCATACGATCATAGTATTAAGGAATTAGACTACGAAGTATAACGCTTATCTTTTGAACTTCGTAGATATGACATCGACATAATCGTTTGAATGCTATTGTGATTATGTGTAGGGGTAAAGGTGAAGATTTCATCCAAGGAAACAATGCTTACATTTGTTTAAAGGAATTACATTCATGAACTTGTTTTATGAATCGAAGGTGAAATCGCTAGGCTTATTGGTATTGTTATTCATTGCATATCTTTGGATTACAAATATGTGTTAGTTAGTAGAACCGATCATAACTTGTTATGTATCTTGGTATAATTAATCACAATGCCTGACTTATGATTTGGTATGACTAGTTTTTATTAATTAGTGTAACTGATCCTAAGTAATCACCTGAGATGGTATGATCGATATTTGTAATTGGTGTGACCGATCCTAGTAATTGGTATGACCGATCACAAAAGAGTTGTGTAATCGATCCTTGTAATAGGTGTAACCGGTCCTAGTAATTGGTGTAACCGATCCTGGTAATTGGTGTAACCGATCCTAGTGACTTGTGTAACCGATCACAAGCAATACCATGAGTATATGGTAACCGGTCCATGTAATTGACGTAACCGATCCTGGTAACTGATGTAACCGGTCCTAGTAACTTTTGTGTCCAATCACAAGTAATCCATATTAAGGTATAACCGATCCTAGTGATTGGTAGAACCGATTGAACCCATGATTGTAATTTGATACTTGATCAATTACATAGTTGTCTTGGAATACATATAAAACAATTCTAAACTTGTTTGTAAGTGTGGTATAATCGATTCCAAGATTGTAAATATGAAATATGATTTACAAAGAAAAGATGTCAACATACTTTGAACACGAACAGTAACTCTTATCTTTTATTGTTCAAAGTTATTCCTTAATTACTCAAGGAGATCCCGGTCCGAAATAAATTAAGAATCTTTTAATTAAGGTTGTTAGTTTTATATGCTTTAATTACCAGCAATTAGATGCATATCTCTAGAGAATAAAAATTAGTAATGTGCATTTACTAATTGGAGATTTTATGTTGAGAGATTTCGGAAAATATTGGACAAATCATTTCCAGGAATTATGAAAACCGATTTGGGGATTTATTGCATATCTTAAGAATATTTCAGTTTTGGAAATTCCTTGGTGTCCAAACATCCTTGGTCTATAAATACCTAAGTCTGCATTTCTAGCAAACTAACCTAAGAGCTAGGCAAACTTCATCTTTTTGTTGTTTCTGGTGGAGTCATCTATCCGAAGAGGAAAGTAACCTAATTAGGCGAAATCTCTTACTGTTAGAGCACTGCTCGGTCGAACTCGCAAGCGTTGCTATCTCAAGCTTGTTTGTCAAGTTTAGTTGCACAAACTATAAGTCTTGATTTCTAGTCTACTTATAGCTAAGTCTCGGACTAGGATAGTAAGTGTAGTTGATCTCTAGACTCCACGGCGTTCATCATGCAAAGACGAATAACTACTCAAGGAACTTGTGGAACTTCATCGACAAAAAGGTATGTGGAGACTTGAACTTATCTATCACTCAAAAGTTTATCTATTCTATCTCTTATCTTGAAACAAAAGTCGTATTGCTATATAGACTTCGATTATACACATTTTGTATTTCGAGCCGAGTTTATCTCGCTTATATATATATCAAAATATGTGTTGGTAAGCTTTCGCTTTGGCCAAGTTCATCTGTACTCATGACGAAAGTCATGTTGAATATTTCAATAACTTGAAAATCGCTTTAATGAAAAATAGTTTGTGAATAACAACTATATAACATCCTCTAAGAAAGTTTCAATGATTGAAATGAGAGTTTAGAACATGTAACCACCTTTGGATATAAACATGGGTGTTCTCACATTTGTGTAAAAGTCCAAAATAGGGAACCCAAAGTATGCGTACCCATACGCGTATTGGCGGTTGTTGGAAATCCGGGTAAGTATGCATACCCATACGTATACTGGCGAAAAATTCACGTCCGTGAATTTCTGCTGGAGTTTGTGAACTGAAAACAAACTCAAACCGGATACTTAAGCTTGCGTACCGGTATGCATACTTGAGTGGGTTATTTTCTAAAAACGGTTTATTCGTGAACTAAGACATATATAAACTAAGGAATGCATATTTGCAAAACGTGGCTATAATGTTCATGAATAGATTCGAGTGAATCAAAATCGTTTTTGCTTCGATTGTGTCTTGTATACTTCTATTAGATCTAAGCAATTGAACAACTCTCTAACTAGTTCTTTTGAGTTATTTGAACTAGTTATGGTGAAGATGAATAAGGTTGATATGAAAGTGCTCATATGGCTAACCATTTGGTTAACTACTGTTGAACCAACTAGGTGTACACGTTTAGGTACGGTTACTCAAACATAAATGAACGTGCATTTCATTTGTGTATAACAAGCTAAGTTTGATCTAACGGTTGAAAGATATTAGCTTGAATCTAATCAGGTTTTCATCTAACGGTGAATATTAAATGCTTTGTTACCAAGGTAACTTAGATTGCAAACCCTGATTTGGAGACTATATAAAGGAGAACTCTAGCAACTGGGAAACCTAATCCCCACACCTCCTGTGTGATACTAGTTGTATAAACTAGAGTCGATTCTCCTTTAACCTTAGGTTTTTCATGAAACCCTGAAGGTTAACGACTTAAAGACTTCATTGGGATTGTGAAGCCAGACACAACTATTTTCTCTGTAGTTGCGTGATCTGATCTTGCTGTTTCTATCGTGTTTGAGTATAATCATAAGATTGGCTTGAGATTTATATCTCCGATAGGCAAGATAGAAAAGTAGTCACAAACACCTTCGTCTCATCGTTTGTAATTCCACAATATCTTATTTCTCTAGTCGATTAAGATTATTGTGAGGTGATTGATATTTCTAGGCAGTTTTTTTGGGAATATAAGTCCGGTATATCAATTGGTTCCTATTCACATTGATTTATCAAAAGACGGAAAAAAACTTGTAGGTATTTCTGTGGGAGACAGATTTATCTATTTATATAGACTTTTCTGTATGATACAGATTTGTTTATCAAGTCTTCGACTTTGGGTTGTAGCAACTCTTAGTTGTGGGTGAGATCATTTAAAGGAATCAAGTGCATAGTATCCTGCTGGGATCAGAGACGTAAGGAGCGCAACTATACCTTAAATCAGTGTGAGATTGATTGGGGTTCAACTACAGTCCATACCGAAGTTAGTTTGTAGTAGGCTAGTGTCTGTAGCGGCTTAATATAGTGTGGTGTTCAATATGGACTAGGGCCCGGGGGTTTTCTGCATTTGCGGTTTCATCGTTAACAAAACTTATGGTGTCTGTGTTATTTCTTTTCCACATTATATTTTGTTATATAATTGAAATATCATAGGTTGTGCGTTGAATCGATCAATTGGTAAATCCAACCTTTGGTTGTTGATTGAAATTAATTGATCCTTGAACATTGGTCTTTGGTACCGTTCAAGTAATCTCTCTTATATTCAATCGGGCTCGCAAATTATTATTTGTTTGATTGCGGATTGAATTGAGAGATTGAGATATAAATCCTTGATATAATTTTTATAAGATTGAGTCTAACTGTCTAATTGATTCTCTTGTAAGTATATTGGAGTTAGTCCATACAGATTGCTAAGCGAAATATTGGGTGACGTTTTTAGACCCCCGCTTTTTCAATTGGTATCAGAGCAGGAAAACACGTTTAAAGACCTCATTAGTCTGTGTTTGTAGCGATCTGACTCCATGGACAGAAATTCTATCTCCATAAACGTACCACCAGTCTTCGATGGCTCAAACTACTTGTGGTGGAAAATCGCTATGCGTTCTTTTCTTCAAGCTCGTGATTTTCAAACATGGGTACTTGTTGTTAATGGCTATGATCCTCCGGTTAATACAGAAGGAGATGTATCTATACCTAAGGATATTGGTAGATATAGTCCAGAAGAAATCCTTGCTGCAAAGAAAAATTCTGACGGCCTGAATGCTATCATACATGCCATTACCCCAGATCTTCAGCATCATGTGACTACTTACACAAAGTCCAAATAAGCCTGGGATATCTTAAAAACTGTATTTGAAGGGAATACCTCTGAAAAAGAAGCTAGGCTTCAAAACCTAAATTCTGATTGGGAAAACCTTTGTATGGAAGATGAAGAATCATTTGATAAGTTTAATCACAAAGTGTTTGAAATTGTTAATGCATCTTTTGCATTGGGTAAGACTATTCCTGAGAAGGACATTGTGATAAAAATTCTCAGATCACTGCCATCCAGATACGATTCTAAGAAGCATGCCATCGTTGAAGGAAATGATCTCGCAACTCTTTCCAGAAATACTCTGGTTGGGAAATTAAAGATCTTTGATCATGAGCATACATCCAAATCCGGAAAGGATGTTGCTTTCAAAGCACAAAAGAACACTAAACTACTTGACAAAAGTAAACGTGTTGTTATCTCTAAAGATGATCCTTCTGAGGATGATTCATCAGATGAAGATCTTGACAAGTCAGTCTCCTTGATCACAAGACAGTTTAGGGATCTTCTTTTAAAGAGAAGTAAACGGTTCTCCAGAGATAAACCAAGGTCATCAGTTAAACCTCATAACCATGTTCCTCCTAAAAACAGGGATAATGATGAAATTGATGATGAGGATATGCCTCAGTGCTTTAAGTGTAAAGGTTTTGGCCATTTTGCAAATGAGTGTCAAAATCGTAAAAAATACACTGGGAACAAAGGTCTAGCTTCAACTCTTGATGAAATGTCTGACAATTATGATTCTAATGAAGACGAAAAGTCAAGTGTTGCACTTCTATGTGAAAATATTGATTTTTATAACTGTAGCAATACATACATCAATTTGATATTCTTTCAGAAGATATCTCAACCGGTCTGGAAGAAAAAATTGATCTACATGTTTTGTTAGAGCATACCTCGGTTGAACCCACCAAGCGTTGGTATGTCAAGTTTGGTTGTCATATTTTAGTGAATCAAAACTCATTTAAAGAGTCGCTTGATTATTTACTAGAGTCAACTTCGTATAGGTTAGCTAGAAAGTTACTAGGATATGAGACTTATAAGTATTACGTGAAGACTTGAAGAATGTGAAGAAGTAAAGAGCTACAACGAAGACATCATCCTTCCACTTAAGGTTAGTAATATTTGACTTGAACTGTTTCATTCCTAACGTATCTTTCAAGTCGTGCATATTGAAAACATAACTGCGAAGCTGTGAATGATTATACTGACATAGTATTAAGGAATTACAATACGAATTATAACGTCTATCTTTTGAACTTCGTATATAAGACATCGACATAATCGTATGAATGCTATTGTGATTATGTATGGGTATGGGTGAAGATTTCGTCCTAGGAAACAATGTTTTACATTCCTTTAAAAGAAGTACATTCATAAACTTGTTTTGTGAATCGAAAGGGAAATCGCTAGGCTTATTGGTATTGTTATTCATTGCAAATCTTTGGATTACCAATATGTGTGTTTAGTATAACCGCTCATAACTTGTTTATGTATCTTGGTAAAACTATGCACAATGCCTAACTTTTGTATTGGTATGACTTTTATTAGTGAAACCGATCTTAAGTAATCACCTGAGATGTTATGATCGATTCGTTGTAATTAGTATGACCAACTCTAGACATTGGGGAACCGATCCTAGTAAGAGGTGCAACCGATCACAAGCATGAGGAATCGATCCTTGTAAGAGGTACAACAAGTCTTAGTAATTGGTAACCGATCCTATGACTTGTGCAACCGAATACAAGTTAAATACCATAAATATGTGGTAACCAATCCTAGTACCTAGTCAACCAATTTTTGGAAATCTAGTGTAACTGATCCTAGTACCCACATGGAGGTAGAACCGAAACTTGTTTTGGTAGAACCGTTAAACCCATTGGTGTGAATTTTAATTGTAGTGGTAAAAAGGTTCGTTGCTCGAACTTGTGAAGGATTTTCGATAATTAAATAGAATTGTTTTGACAATAATAAGAAAATACCGAAACTTTGGATTCCACCATTGACCAATTAATTGATAAACTCTAATCAATATTCATGCAATATTCTTCTTTAAAGTGATTCTAATATTTGCCTCTAATAGATTTTTGAAGTAATAATTGTAAGCACGAAGCATGAAACATCAAAAGTATTAAAACCAAGCATGTCCCATCAAAACACTTCACAACTACTCAATAAAAACCAATTTTTCTTTTAAGTTCTATGCAAATAATCATGTAAAATAATTGCAATAAATAATTAAAATAGAATTATACCACTTTTCATGGAACAATGGCTTCCTCCGTCGCCTCGGCTAAGGGGTTTAGCTCCTCATATTAATCACTTGCTCAAAATACATATTTGGTGTTCAAAAGTTGATTAAAAGAGTGAAAAGTGCTAAGCAGCGGATTCTGTAGTTGCTGAAGGTCTAAAACAGAAGTCCGAGTCGTTGCTGAAGAGCTTCGGTGACTGCAGGAAGATGCGACCGTACCTCGTTGTCACTGAAAATAAGTCTGCCTCTGCGACTGATTCTGAAGGTCTAATGTTCTTCGTGTTCTTCTTCTTTGCAGCAGCAGGAAAGTTTCTGAACTCGACTCTGTGATTTTTTTCTCGCTTCTCTATAGCTCTAAACTTCTCCAAACTCCCCCAAATTGTTCGTATCTCTAAATATGACTCTAATCAATCTATATATATCCACCAAACCCCAAAATTACTCGAGTTAATCCAAATATTTTCGTTTTTTTCTTCACCGCACGTTACAGCCATTTGATCTTCTTTTTACACGTCAACTTGGTTTCCAAACTCTCTTAAACTCTCCCAGGACTGAATAAGGACTCCATACACTCCTATCTTGCCGTAAACTCTTCACAAATTCTTTTGTAAACCGAAAATAACTCAAATTGTGAATTCTCCCTGTTTTGCTCCAACACGGATTTCTATCCCTGTTTAATCGATTCTACAGCTCATACCATAATTGTTTATCCTTAACAGAGTTAATCCAACGAAAATCAGCCATTGAATCGCCTTAAAAATCATCCAAAATTCGAACAAAAAATCTGCCAGTAAAGAAAAATATTTCCCGCCAAAAATTTATTTTCAAATGATGAAGATGGGTGCTAAAGATGAATTTGGGCTACACATAGCCATGGGTGCCCCTTATCTGCTGCTGGAGTCCGTATAACACTTGTCCCTTGAGGTGCATTTAGACAACTTTTCGAGCCGATTTTCCCAAAAATGTTTATTCCCCAAAAATACCTACAAAGGGATAAAATACCAACATTAGTACAAAAATGGGTACTAAAAATATACACAATAGAGATGAAAATAGACACATAAATGCGTCTATCACCCATGATTGGTGATTTGATAGGATAATCAATCACATAGTTCTTGGAAGTCAGATGAACCAATTCTAAACTCGTTTGGAAGTGTGGCAAATCGGTTCCAAGATTGTAAATATGAAAAAGGATTTACAAAATAAAGATGTCGACACACTTTGAACATGTGCAGTAACTCTTATCTTTTATTGTTCAAATATATTCCTTATTAGCTAACGCAGAATCCCGGATCGAAATAAATTGAGAATATTTTAATTAAGGTTTTTAGTTTTATATGCTTTTAATTTCCAGCAATTAAATGCATATCTTTAGAAAATAAAAATTAGTAATGTGCATTTACAAATTGGAGATTTTCTACTGATATTTCGGTCAATATTTTGATAGTGCATTTCCAGGAATTATGAAAACCGATTTTTACTTTATTGCATATCTTTGAGAATATTCGGTTTTGGAAATTCCTTGGTGTCCAAACTTCCTTGGTCTATAAATATTGAAGTTTGCATTTCAAGCAAACTAATCCTCAGAGCCAGCAAAACTACCTAGTTGTGTTGTTACTAGTGGAGCCGTCTATTCGGAGAGGAAACTACCCTAATTAGGCGAAATCTCTTACGACCGCTCGTTTTAAAGAATTCTTTGGGATTGGGAAGCTCTACGAGTACCGTTGGTGGTAAACTAGATAATTGCAGTTTATTATTAGTTTTCGATAGATTTGATTGACTAACAGTTGTTGAACTTTGATTGCACTTAGTTTGTTTATGCTTGAGAATCTTCTCTTCTGATATAAGATTCACTCAAACTAGATCGAAGTGTCGACGGGGATCTTTAGAACAGTTTGTAGATCTAAAGACTTCTTGTGATAATCCATTGTTAACAGACTCCGTTCTATGTGTGATTGATCACAAGAGATTCAAGTTGTTTGTGTGCAGGTGTTTATTTAAGATCTAAGAAGATTTGAAGACAAAGAAGATTTCTTATTTGAGTTCATAATCTTTGGTGTACACAAAACTTTATCGGCTGGGGATCCAACTATAATCGGTTTATCTTTGTGATAACCTTGATTGATTAGTTGAGTAGATCGGCATCAATACGATTCTTTGTGATTCAAAGTATTGATTGCATAGTCTAGACAATTACTTTGGTAGTTGTTTAATAGATAGATCTAAGAACCTGTCAAAGGAGTTTATTGGGATAAATGGGAGAGCCTTTTGTCAAACTCATATCACGTTGTTTGAAAAGAGTTGTTACCGAACAGATTTGTTGTTCCTTTACTGTTTGGAAACCGAACCAAAGGAATTGTTCCAAGTGCGTGACTTATTACAAGTTGGAGGCGCAGGGATACTGAGGGAACTAGGTGAACTATACGTTTAAATGCTTGGTCTCAACTATACGAAGTTGGTTTAGATTTTGTATACGGCTTAATTATGAGAGTATTCAATTCTTGACAAGGTCCCGGGGGTTTTCTGCATTTTCGGTTTCCTCGTTAACAAAATCTTGATGTGTCTTTTACTTTTCTATTTCCGCAATTATAATTGTTTTATTATAATTAGAAGTAAATTACACAAACGTTAATTACTAATTACTTGATAGCAATCCTATTGTGTTTGGTTAAGTCCGAACATTTTATCAAGTAATCATACTTCGTTGTTGAATTGTCTCGATCTCATATCCATAGACGATCACACGAAGTGTGAACCGATTAGTTGTATTGTCTCGACTCAGTCCATAGGCAATCACTTTCGGAGAAAGGACTTATAGGTGGAAAAGTTTTAGATTGAGGTATATTTTTGCACCCTCGTCTTTTTAATTGGTATCAGAGCAGGCAAATACGAAAAGATCTAACAATCTGTGTTTAGTGCGATCCAACCTATAAGACTGGAATCTAGAAATGGTTTTTATAGAACCTGATAATGATTCAGTTAATGTAAAGCAAGACATCAAGATTTTTTAATTAACACTTGATGATGGAATCTACGATTCAATATCCGAAGACCTTCATGAAAGGGAATCTACTAGAAAAGTTCATCTTGTTAATGATGTAGAAACTGGTGATAACTGGGAATCATGCCTAGAAAATCAGTTGGATGAAATATCCGATGATGGTGACTCAGATATTGATCGATATGTGGAAGATGATATCTTAAAATACTCTGAGATACTGAAGCCTTTGGGAAAGAGTAAACTCAAAACTTCTGATGTCATTGATCTCTTAACTCCTCTATGTCGACAGAACAAGAAGTTGAGAAAAGTTTTTCAAGGACAATATTATGGTTCTCGCACCACTGAATATCTTCTTAAAGATCGTACAAACGATCTAAATTCTAAGAAATTAGAATGTGAAAATCTTCAAATAGAACTGTTTTTGTCGGAAAAGAAACGTGTTGTATCGGAAGCAATGTTTAATTCTCGACAAATACAGGGTCTTGAAGAAAAATCCAGTGCTAGTCTCTCTCAAACAAAATTGTTAGAGAAAGAGCGTGATGTTGCTCTTGAAAAAATTCACTTGTTGGAAGAGAAACTTGTTGAATCTGATGCAAGGATTAACTCTCAACAAAATAGTTTTGAAGAGAAAGAAGGTGTATATCTCTCACGAGAAAAACACTTTGAGGATGATCTAGCTGGTTCTCTTGATAAAATCAAGATGTTGGAAGAAGAAAATTTGTACTTGAAAAAATCCAATGATAGCACAAACAATTTATCCTCATTGTTAGAAGCATGAAGATATCATGGTGATACACGAGGATTAGGATATAAGGAATCAGATGCTTCCAACGATAACAATGAGATAAAATTTGTTAAATCTACAAATTCTTCTCAACCAGAGGATTCCACTGATGAAAAATATGCTCCTATTTCTTGTAAAGAAGAAAAGTCTGTCGAACCTAAGAATAGTGTTCAACCAGCAGTAATCAAAGAAGGCATTTCTGCTAATGTTAAGAAAGCAACAACGTTGAACAAAGATAATAATAAGAAGAAGAAAACTCGTCAAGATCCAATGCAAAAGGATCCACAAAAAGGTAACATCAAAACTCATTCTTCGTATGTTACTAAGCATTGTTATTATTGTGGTAATAAAGGGCATTTGCAATGGGGATGCAAAGTTCGTAAGATGCAAGATGCACTTTCTTTTGTATCAAATGAATTGGCTAAGATTGCTCCCCAAAGGAACTCGGATCGCTATTGTCCAAAGTTTAGGCAAAAGAATTATTATAATGATAGTTCAATTTTTTCCCATCGCTCGTCAAGGACATCTCATAAAAGACCCTACTAGAGGAAAAGAGATGACTTTGCAAATACGAAGACAAGATCCGATGTTCCAAATTGGAGAAAGAATGTTTCGCAAAATATCCAAAAGGGAAATGATCATAATTGTATGAAGGATAAAGCTTCTCCTGCGAAACCCTCCTCTAAATGGGTCCCAAAGTCCTCCATAGCCAAGAAGGGACCAAAAGTTAGTCACAAGAATGACTCTCAGCTGTTAATTGTTGGTGACAATAATTACAAGAGTTTTTTTGAAAGACTAAAGAGAGACATCATGTCTGAAATCTCTTGTACTAGTGAACGGTGTGATAATGACACTCCTCATCACAAGTCAAATAATAAAAACAAGAAATGGAACAAGAGAAAACAAATCAAGCAAGAGGTCAAGAATGATGATTATGTCTTAGTCACTCGTGACGAACAAGACAAGGCTCAACTCAACACAACCTAGTTGTGTTAGAATGTGCATGCTCACCTTGGTGCTCAATCTTTTGAAAGGTGAGGAAGCACATGAAAAACTGAGCACATGATCTCTCGGTTATTATATGACTAATTAACATCTTTAGGGAGATTGCTTTTCTTCTATACTCATACCTTATCTATCTATATTTGATATTTTTATAAAAACGGTAATTTTGAATTTATTATGTTGATATCTACTGATCATATATGTGTGTATCTTGTTTTTACGGTTAAAACGAGCCAAAAATCCCTAAATTCGGACATTGTATGCAAAAGTTATGTCAAAAACAGTTTACTGTTGTGATCCATCACAAGTAACTATTATAACCGATCCTAGTGAGAGGTGTAAGCAATCCTAGTGATTGGTGTAACCGATCCTAGTGAAAGGTGTAAGCGATCCTAGTGATTGGTGTGATTGGTTCATATGAAGGAGTGTAAAACTGTTTTGCCCATAACTTCTTCGTCCGAACTCGGAATAACCTCATTCTTTTTGCGTTGGTTTCGTAATTGAATTTCCTATAAGATTGAGGTAATTCCAATACTTGATTTTCTGTTGAATATTTATGGTGTACTGCATTTGAGTTTATGGGATGTCTGATTTCGGTTTTTATAACCTTAATATTCGATCTCATATTGTGTGAACCCTTATGGTTTGGGTGACTTTTTGGTTTAGCAGGATTAAGTTCTAGCCCATGTTGGTAGGATTTATCAAAGGATCATAAGGGGTTATGATTGAAACTAATATGTGAAAAAGTCATAATATGGTTAATCGTTTGGTTTAGCATAAAAGCATATGTGTTTCGGGGTTTTAACTTTTGCATTGCATTAGTTAAAAACGGTTTTCAACCTTTCTCTGGTAAAGGTTGGTCCTTGTTGTTTTTATTTTGTCTTGCGAGAGGATGACAACACAACGGGGGAGAGTTCTATGTGAACTTGCGCTTAATGACATATCTTTGGGGGGAGAAGAGGATGCATAATTTGAGGTAACTAATTTGTTAGTTAATCGTTTTCCTGTTTAAGAAAATCCTGATTTTATTGCATATATTTATTGCTTTTGCTTAACAAAATTTCGATAAAATAGATGTTTATTTCATTATTTGTGTATGGATGTGTGTGTGATTCAATTGTTTCTGGTTAAGAAAAACTATTGTTATCTTGCTTTATGGTTTGGTATCAATTGTTTAGGCTTACAAAATTATGGTGCAATTGCAGTACTATAATGTCTATGTTTGTTTCAATTGCTTCCGGTTAAGGTAAATAATTATGCAAGTTGATTTATTTGGTTTGTATGAATTGTTTATGGCTTAACAAAAAGGTTTTCGGGATCAATTGTTTAGTCCAATTCGATTCCGGATAAGAGAAACTAAGTTAATTATGATCTTAGTTAGACTTATCAAAGTGAGGTTTCGGTTATTCAAGTCTAATCGAATGCCTTAACCAGAAATGCTAGTTAACTAACCTAGTACTTGTCTTGTTTAAAAGTGAAAGGTCTAAGTTATAATTGAGAATAATTAGAGCCTGATGAGAAAAATAAAGTTAATTCTGATCTTTATTTTTGTCTTATCGAACAAGCGATTGTATTTGTACTATCGGTTTAGCAAAAGAACTAAAGTGCTTAGTCAATTTTTTGATTTGCTAAACTATTAGGGAAAATTGCTTCGGGAAATTGTTTCCTTGGTAACATATCAAAACAAAATTACTTTGTAGTTTCGGTTTTGATATTGGTTATCTAAAATGGTGTGTGGAACCCTCGTGCTTAACTCTTATAAGTTTTGCAAGTCTTTAAGATTTGTAAGATCCTTTCTGTTTGTCTTTTATTTTCTCGTACCTTTGTCATTTTATGACAAAAAAGGGGAGAAATATATGGAGTAAACAAGTGATTTGGTATCACTAAGGAAAGGACAATGGTGCTTAAACGTTACATCTAACGAAAGAGTAAAGCATAGACAAAGGGGGAGTAACATATCATATGATGATTTGTAGTTATATGGACTACGAGAGGGAATAACAAAGATGTGCGGATTGAAAATCTACCTATCTTACCTTTAGGGGGAGTATTATCTTTGTTATTATAATGTCAATAGCGGCATTTATGGATTGAATGTATACAGATTATTGTGCTGTTAAAACTTAATATCAAGCGTATGTGTAATGAATTCTTGTAATTTGTTTATCCATATAATGTAAGAGTTTTTTCACTAAAATTGACAAAGGGGGAGATTGTTAGAGCATAGATCGGTTGAACCCACCAAGCGTTGGTATGTCAGGTTTGGTTGTCATATTTTAGTGAATCAAAACTCATTTAAAGAGTCGCTTGATTATTTACTAGAGTCAACTTCGTATAGGTTAGCTTGAAAGTGTTAGGATATGAGACTTACAAGTTTTACATGAAGACTTGAAGAATGTGAAGAAGTAAAGAGCTACAACGACGACATCATCCTTCCACTTGAGGTTAGTAATATTTGACTTAAACTGTTTCATTCCTAACGTATCTTTCAAGTCGTGCATATTGAAAACATAACTGCGAAGCTGTGAATGATTATACTGATATAGTATTAAGGAATTACAATACGAATTATAACGTCTATCTTTTGAACTTCGTATATAAGACATCGACATAATCGTATGAATGCTATTGTGATTATGTATGGGTATGGGTAAATATTTCTTCCAAGGAATCAATGTTTTACATTCGTTTAAAGGAAGTACATTCATAAACTTGTTTGTGAATCGAAAGGGAAATCGCTAGGCTTATTGGTATTGTTATTCATTGCAAATCTTTGGATTACCAATATGTGTGTTTAGTATAACCGCTCATAACTTGTTTATGTATCTTGGTAAAACTATGCACAATGCCTGACTTTTGTATTGGTATGACTTTTATTAGTGAAACCGATCTTAAGTAATCACCTGAGATGGCATGATCAATTTGTTGTAATTGGTATGACCAACTCTAGACATTGGGGAACTGATCCTAGTAAGAGGTGCAACCGATCACAAGCATGAGGAATCGATCCTTGTAAGAGGTACAACAATTCTTAGTAATTGGTAACCGATCCTATGACTTGTGCAACCGAATACAAGTTAAATACCATAAATATGTGGTAACCGATCCTAGTACCTAGTCAACCAATTTTTGGAAAGCTAGTGTGACTGATCCTAGTACCCATATGGAGGTAGAACCAAAACTTGTTTTGGTAGAACCGTGAAACCCATGATTGGTGATTTGATAGGATAACCAATCACATAGTTCTTGGAAGTCAGATGAACCAATTCTAAACTCGTTTGGAAGTGTGGCAAATCGGTTCCAAGATTGTAAATATGAAAAAGGATTTACAAAGTAAAGATGTCGACACACTTTGAACATGTGCAGTAACTCTTATCTTTTATTGTTCAAAGATATTCCTTAATAGCTAACACAGAATCCCGGATCGAAATAAATTGAGAATATTTTAATTAAGGTTTTTAGTGTTATATGCTTTTAATTTCCAGCAATTAAATGCATATCTTTAGAAAATAAAAATTAGTAATGTGCATTTACTAATTGGAGATTTTCTACTTAGATTTCGGTCAATATTTTGACAGTGCATTTCCAGGAATTATGAAAACCGATTTTTACTTTATTGCATATCTTTGAGAAAATTATGTTTTGGAAATTCCTTGGTGTCCAAACTTCCTTGGTCTATAATTATTGAAGTTTGCATTTCAAGAAAACTAATCCTCAGAGCTAGCAAAACTACCTGGTTGTGTTGTTACTAGTGGAGCCGTCTATTCGGAGAGGAAAGTACCCTAATTAGGCGAAATCTCTTATGACCGCTCGTTTTAAAGACTTCTTTGGGATTGGGAAGCTCTACGAGTACCGTTGGTGGGAAACTAGATAATTGCAGTTTATTATTAGTTTTCAATTGATTTGATTGACTAACGGTTGTTGAACTTTGATTGCACCTAGTTTGTTTATGCTTGAGAATCTTCTCTTCTGATATAAGATTCACTCAAACTAAATCTAAGTGTCGACGGGGATCTTTAGAACTGTTTGTAGATCTAACGACGTCTTGTGATAATCCATTGTTAACAGACTCCGTTCTGTGTGTGATTGATCACAAGAGATTCAAGTTGTTTGTGTGCAGGTGTTTATTGAAGATCTAAGAAGATTTGAAGATAAAGAAGATTTCTTATTTGAGTTCATAATCTTTAGTGTGCACCAAACTTGATCGGCTGGGGTTCAACTATAATCGGTTTATCTTTGTGATAACCTTGATTGATTAGTTGAGTAGATCGGCATCAATACGATTCTTTGTGATTCAAAGTATTGATTGCATAGTCTAGACAATTACTTTGATAGTTGTTTAATAGGTAGATCTAAGAACCTGACAAAGGAGTTTATTGGGATAAACGGGAGAGCCTTTTGTCAAACTCATATCACGTTGTTTGAAAAGAGTTGTTACCGAACAGATTTGTTGTTCCTTTACTGTTTTGAATACGAACCAAAGGAATTGCTCCAAGTGCGTGACTTATTACAAGTTGGAGGCGCAGGGATACTGAGGGAACTAGGTGAACTATAGGTTTAGTTGTTTGGTCTCAACTATACGAAGTTGGTTTAGATTTTGTATACGGCTTAATTCTGAGAGTATTCAATTTTGGACAAGGTCCCGGGGTTTTTCTGCATTTTCGGTTTCCTCGTTAACAAAATCTTGTTGTGTCTTTTACATTTCCATTTCCGCAATTATAATTGTTTTATTATAATTAGAAGTAAAATACACAAACGTTAATTCCTAATTACTTGATAGCAATCCTATTGTGTTTGGTTAAGTCCGAACCTTTCATCAAGTAATTATACTTCGTTGTTGTATTGTCTCGATCTCATATCCATAGACGATCACACAAAGTGTTAATCGATTAGTTGTATTGTCTCGACTCACTCCATAAACAATCACTTTCGGAGAAAGGACTTATATGTGGAAAAGTTTTAGATTGAGGTATATTTGGGTACCCTCGTCTTTTTATGTTTATTTTGGAAACTCTTTTTCTGATCTTTCAGGTTCCACTATGTCTCTAGCCGCATACACATATCGGGTGTCTAAATCTTCTTCCTGGTTGACATGTCCTTATTGTTCTCTCAGAGGACATGGGTTATCTAAGTGTTTCATGTTCAAACACAAAATGAGATATGTCAACAAACTTCAACGAAGAGCGAATCGATTAGCAAACAAGCTAAAACTTGTGCAAGAATCATCAGAGGTAGGTAATCGCATATCTTCTTCAAAGAAGTTAGTTTCCAAAGAAAAGACTAGATCATTAGAAACAGATTTATGGTCTAAATGCTATGGGAAACAGGGTTCTATGAATTCCATTCGAAAAGGATATGGTGGACAGATCATTGTTCACCCCAGCACAACTTAAATTGTGTTGGTTTGTGTATCTTGTCTCATGTGCATGATCAAAAGAGACAAGATGTTGCACACCTCAGGCTTTAGGAAAAGAAAAGTCTTTTAGATTGTTTTGATTTTCTTTTTGTCTTTTCTCTATGAGCATTGTAAAGTCTGGAATTCATGCCGCTTTTCATATCTAATTGATATTGGAAAAGTTTTCCATGTTTAGTCAATAAAAGAGGGCTAAAACAGACAATTCTGCCTTTTTTTTTAAGGTAAGAGTTGTGCGTACGTGAATCCTTTGAGTGTATAAAGGTTCCGTAACCCTACATTTGTTTTTCATTCTCTAAGAAACTCTTTTGTCAAAAGTTTTGCTTGTAGAGCTTGCTCTGAGAATTTCCTCTCACAAACCCATATTCTATGGAAACTTCAAGCATCATAACTTCTGATGGGAAAGATGTTAATATGATTGTCAAGCCATCAATCATGAAGGAAAAAGACATTCCTCCTGTTTACCCTAACCTGAAAAGAAAAAGGAGGAATGTGAGAAAACCAAGTGTTGTCCCTTCAAATCTTCAGAAATTTTCTGGTGTTCTTGAAGAATTGAAGGAATTAAGAAAGGAAGTGCAGAAAATAAAGGCTTTTGTATTTAAGACTCTTGAAATTAAGAAGGCCCTGGTTCGGCATCAGTCAAGAAGGTTTGTTGATATCAACTCCTTTCTTCATGAACCTTATGTCCCAATAGCTGTTGACGACAAGGAGTTCGGGGACGATAAAGAATTTTTCAAAGGTCTTAATGTCTAGGAAACTTCTTATGAGAATTTATTCTTATGTTTTAAGAAGGATAACTAGGGTTTTGAATAGCCATTATTGTGAGTACGCATAGCTATTTCCAACGATTTTCATCTTGCAATGTTTTTAAATTTATTTATTTAAATTCTAAAGTTTATTTGGAATATGATTTTGCAGTATTTATCTTTATGATTTCATATATTGCAACTTGTTATGGGATATGTATGTTTGCGTCCGTGAACCTTAATTGTCCCATACGTGGTCAAAAGTTAAGTCTTTCATATGTCAGTATGCAAGTATTGATAAAAGATTGAATGAACTTTTGACAAACAAAAGTTAAGCCTATTATGTCATTATGCAAATATTGATGGAAGATAGGATGAACTTTTGTTTACAAAGTTATGTCTAATATACGTCGTTGTGCAAATAGTGATGAAGAATATAATGAATCTTTGTTTATTCCGCAGTATTGATCTTCCCTGATCCATAATTTTATGTAAAATACTATGCGGCTCCGTAAGTTTTCTTATGTGAGCATTTCCGATTAAATTAATCATGGGTTCTCTTGTGGTTAATTTAATTGAGATTTTTGGATACAAATTCATATTCTTATGTGATTTGTTAATGTCCAAATAAATCCTTCTTTTCTTGTGAAAGTAAGGTCGCTCTTGTTGTTCTTTCAGGAATGACATTTTATGGGGGAGAGTTCTTTTTGAACTTTTGCTTAATTGCCAAATCTTTGTGGGGAGTGTGGCTGTGGAAAATTGTAGGAGTTTTCTTTTATCTTTATAAACTCCTTGATGAATACACTAATTTCGGCTATGTGAAATCATCGAAACAGGTTTATATGTTCTCTTTTGGTCATGAAGTATCTCTATGAAAATTTCATTAGGATCCCACTAGTTTTCGTACCTTTGCCAATTTATATTGACAAAAAGGGGGAGAATTAATGTGTAGTTCACACTACAAATACATATGGTTTATGGATCATTATGTAAGGGGGAGTGGTTTTCATGTGAGATGAAGTACTGACTAAGGGGGAGTGATACATATCACCATAGTATTGTTGTCAAAGTTGTGATACAATTGAACTTTGATGTTGTGTAATAATATTATGACATTGTATAACAATGATTGAGAGCAACTGTTTTCTCATCGTTATAGCTACGGATCTTCAACAACTATGATGATGAGTTGAACACGTTTAGAATCATGGAGTACTTGGAAGTGACAAAGATTTCGAGTAATGTTGAAGAACCAACGAGATCAAGCATTTGGATGAGAAGCTAAAAAGTTTATTTATTTTGTAATCCATATGTATTGATAGTTTTGTCACTAAAATTGACAAAGGGGGATATTGTTTGAGCACTGCTCGGTCGAACTCACAAGCGTTGCTATCTCAAGATTGTTTGTCAAGTTTAGTGATCAAAACTATAAGTCTTGATTTATAGTCTACTTATAGTAATGTCTCGGACTAGGATAGATTGTGCAGTTGAGCTTTAGACTTCACGGTGTTCATCAATTGAAGACGGAGAACTACTAAGAAGAGCTTGTGGAAATTCATCGACAAAAGGTATATGGAGACTGAAACTCATCTATCACTCAGAAAGTCTATTTCTACTCTATCTCCTTCTTGAGACAAAAGTCGTATTACTATATAGTATTCGATTATACATATTTGATATTTCGAATTGAGTTTAACTCGCTTACATATTTCTCGAAATATGTGTTGGTAAGCTTTTGCTTCAACCAAGTTCATCTTATATTCTTGACACAAGTCAAAAGATGATCATGTGAAAATCGCCAAGTAACATCTTACATGATTTGTGTGATACAGTCATTTGATGTAGACTCGGAATGTTTCGTATTGATTATTTCAATAACTTGAAAATCGCTTTGATGCTAATAGTTAGTGAAAACAACTATTGTCCAAATCCAAAGTATTTTCCCGTAGTAAGTACCGGGTCGACTAGAGAATATCTTTTAAAAATATAACATAGTTTTTACGCCGGCCTGTCAAGCCTTACACAACTTGCACTACGCCAAGCAAAATACTTGACGCTACCCGCGCCGCGATTGTTTATGGACCAGGTGGTTAGTAATCACCGTTTTATGAAATTACGAATTCTCGACCATTAATGCGGATATGCTTACACCATGTCCCTGTTGCAGAAGCTACGGGGTGTTTCCCCTTCACAATCCTGCCAACTGCAGCGCTACAGGGGATTCCCCCCTTCACAATCTGCAGGGTTGTCTTTACGTGTTCGCTTATTGAGTGGCAAAGAAATTGACGAAGAATACAGAAATTGACGAATAATACAGAAAAAGGGTTTGTTAGTCTTCGTACCTGAAACCTACCTCTTCCACGCGTATCGCCGCCCTCCATGTCTGTCTGTCCAACACCTGCTCTGTTGAGAGATTTCGATTGCTCATGTCCTTATTTATGCACTCATCCCAAGTTAGCTTCGGTGGGCCTCTACGTTGCATCCTTCCTTCCGTGCGCCTAATGCGACCTACTCGCACTGGAGCATCATACGGTCTTCGCTGGAGATGTCCAAACCAGCGAAGCCGATGCTGGGAAAGCATCTCCTTGATTGGCGCTACCATAAGTTTCTTACTTATTTACTCATTCCTGATACGGTCATGCCTCGCATATCCGCATGCCCACCTCAGCATCCGCATCTCGGTACTCTTTAGCTTCAAAGTGTCCCGATTGTTCGTCGCCCAACACTCCGCACCATATAGCATGGTAGGCCTGATCGCTGTTTTGTAAAACTTACCTTTAAGCTTTAGTGGAACTTTGCGGTCACAGAGGACGCAAGAATCCAGGCGCCATTTCCCCCAGCCAGATTGATTTCGATGTCGAATATCCTCCTCGATTCCCCCATCACTTTGGAGCCACGATCCCAGGTAGCGAAAGGATTCTTTCCTTGGTAAAGGTTGTCCATCCAGCAGAATGTCCCCTTCAACTGTCCCGGAGTCACTGAGATCGCACTTCAAATACTCGATTTTGGTTCTACTAAGTTTGAAGCCCTTCGAGTCTAGAGTGTGGCGCCACAATTCAAGTTTTTCCTGTACATCTTTCTTTGATTTGCCGATAAGCGCCACATCGTCTGCAAATAACATGCACCAAGGGATCTCACCTTGAATGTCTCTTGTAACTTGATCTTGCACTAAATCGAAAATATATGGGCTTAAGGCTGATCCCTGGTATAGCCCTATCCTAATCGAGAAATCGCTTGATACTCCGCCGCTCGTCCGGACACCGGTAACTGCACCCTCGTACATATCCTTGATTAAGTTTATGTACTTCGGTGATACCTTCTTCTGATAGAGATCCCACCATATTAATTCACGTGGTATTTTGTCATAAGCCTTCTCCAGGTCAATGAAGACCATGTGCAGGTTCCTCTTTTGCTCCCTGTATCTTTCCATAAGTTGTTTAACCAGGAAAATCGCCTCCGTGGTCGATCTTCCCGGCATAAATCCAAATTGGTTTGGTGAGACGCTAGTTTGTCTTCGTAACCGCCGATCGATGAAGCGTTCCCACAGCTTTAGTGTATGACTCATCAGTTTGATTCCCCTATAATTAGAGCAGTTCTGAATGTCTCCCTTGTTTTTAAATATCGGGATGATCACGCTTCGACGCCACTCGTCCGGCATTCGGTTTGACCGGAAGATGTTATTGAATAACTTGGTCAGCCAAGTTATCCCATCATCTCCCAGGCATTTCCACACCTCAATCGGGATTGCATCCGGGCCCAAGGCCTTCCCTAATTTGGTCCCTTTCAAGGCCTCCTTGACTTCACTCTTGTGGATGTTACCGACCCTTACCTCCTCGAACGATTCCACATTCTCGGCAACGCCCTTAATGGTGGAGGGTGGTGTATCTCTTTCTGCATTGAAAAGATTGTCGAAGTAGTCTTTCCAACGATCCCTGATTTATGCGTCCTCCACCAGTACTCGGTCGTCTGAATCCTTAATACATTTTACCTGTACAAGGTCACGAGTCTTCCGTTCGCGCAACCGTGCAATCCTGTATATGTCTTGTTCTCCTTCTCTAGTGTCTAGTTTACGGTAAAAATCCTCAAAAGCCCGACCTTTTGCCACACTTACCGCTCGTTTCGCCCGACTTTTCGCCATCTTGTAATTCCATTGATTTTCATCGGTTTCAAATGCTTGGAGCTTCCGGAAACAATCTTTCTTGTGTATGATTTCTTGTTGCACTTCCTCTGACCACCACCAGGATTCTTTTGGGTCCCGCTTACCACTTCATGTTGCCTGTCCCAACACTTCCACTGCTAGCTGTCGAATCCGGCCAGCAGTTTCTTTCCATATTTGATCTGGTACACCATCCTCGCAGAGCACACCTTCCGAGAGAACTTTTTCTTTGAATGTCCGCGCGGTATCTTCCTTGAGGTTCCACCACTTAGTTCTTGGTGATTTATATAGTTCCTTGAAAACAACTATTGTCATCCTCTAAGAATGTTTGAATGATTTATGTGATTTGTTAATGTCAAAAGAAATCCTTCTTTTCTTTTGAAAGTAAGGTCGATCTTGTTGGTTCTTTCGGGAATGACATTTTATGGGGGAGAGTTCTTTTTTGAACTTGTGCTTAATTGCCAAATCTTTGTGGGGAGTGCGGATGAGGAATATTATAGGGGTTATCTTGTATCTTTATAAACTCCTCGATGAATGCATTTAGTTTCGTCTATATGATTGCATCTAAAAAGTTGATATGCGCTTTTCTTTGGTCATGAAGTATCTCTATGGAAATTTCATGAGGATCCCACTAGTTTTCGTATTTTTGCCAATTTTATTGACAAAAGGGGGGAGAATTAATGTGTAGTTCACACTACAAATACATATGGTTTTCGGATCATTATGTAAGGGGGAGTGGTTTCCATGTGAGATGAAGTATTGACTAAGGGGGAGTGATACATATTACCATAGTATTGTTGTCAAAGTTGTGATACAATTGTGAAAAGACGAGGGTACCATAATATACCTCAATCTAAAACTTTTCCACCTATAAGTCCTTTTCCGAAAGTGATTGTCTATGGACTAAGTTGAGACAATACAACTAATCGGTCACACTTCGTGTGATCGTCTATGGATACGAGATCGAGACAATACAATAATGAAGTATGTTTACTTGATAATAGGTTCGGACTTTACCAAACTCTAGGAATTGTCTATCAAGTAAAATAGGAATTAACGTTTGTGCGATTTACTTTAAATTATAATAAACACAATTATAATTGCGGAAAATAAAAGTAAATGACACAGCATGATTTTGTTAACGAGAAAACCGGAAATGCAGAAAAACCCTGGGACCTAGTCCAGAATTGAATACTCTAAGAATTAAGCCGCTATAAAAAATCAAACCAACATCGTATAGTTGAGACCAAGCAACTAAACCTATAATTCACCTAATTTCCTCAGTATCCCTGCGCCTCCAACTTGCAGTAAGTCACGCACTTGGAACAATTCCTTTTGTTCGTATTCCAAACAGTAAAGGAATAACAAATCTGTTCGGTAACAACTCTTTTCAAACAAAGTGATATGAGTTTGACCAAGGCTCTTCCGTTTAACCAATAAACTCCTTAGTCGGTTCCTTAGATCAATCTCTCAACAACTACCGAAGTAATTGTTAGACTATGCAATCAATACTATTAATCACAAAGAAGTGTATTGATGCCGATCTACTCAACTAATCAATCCAATCTATCACACCAATAAAAAAACAATTATAGTTGGATCCCTTTCCAGCCGAAACAAGTATTGTGCACACCAAAGATTATGAACCCAAAAAGTCTTCTTGTCTTCAAATATTCTTTAATCTTCAATCATCACATGCACACAATCAACTTGAATCTCTTATGATAAATCACACACATAACGGAGTCTGTTAACATTGGATTATCACAAGACGTCTTTAGATCTACAAACAGTCTAAAGATCCCCTTCGAAACTTCGATCTAGTTTGAGTGAATATTATATCAGAAGAGAAGATTCTCAAGCATAAACAAACTAGATGCAATCAAAGTTCAACAACCGTTAGTCAGTCAAATCAAACGAAGACTAAAATAAACTGTAATTATCTAGTTTCCCACCAACGGTACTAATAGATCTTCTCAATCCCAAAGAAGTCTTTAAACTGAGCGGCCGTAAGAGATTTCGCCTAATTAGGTTACTTTCCTCTCCAAATAGACGGCTCCACCAGTAACAACACAACTGAGGTAGTTTTGCTAGCTCTGAGGATTAGTTTGCTAGGAATGCAAACTTAAATATTTATAGACAAGAAAGTTTGGACACCAAGGAATTTCCAAAACCGAATATTCTCACAGATATGCAATAAACACAAATTCGGTTTTCATAACTCCTGGAAATGAACTGTCCAAATATTGACCGAAATCCCAATAGAAAAATCTATAACCAGTAAATGCACATTACTAATTATTATTTTCTAAAGATATGCATTTAATTGCTGGAGATTAAATAGCATATAAAAACTAAGAAACCTTAATTAAAAGATTATCAATTTATTTCGATCCTGGGATTCTCCTTTAGCTATTATGGAAAATATCTTTGAACAATTAATGATAAGAGTTACTGCACATGTTCAAAGTATGTCGACATCTTTACTTTGCAAGTCCTTTTTCATACTTACAATCTTGGAAACGATTTGCCACACTTCCAAACAAGTTTAGAATTGGTTCGTCTGAATTCCAAGAACTATGTGATTGATTATCCTATCAAATCACCAATCATGGGTTTCACGGTTCTACCAAAACAAGTTCGGTTCTACCTCCATGTGAGTACTGTGCATAGTCACACTAGTTACCAAAATTTGGTTGACTAGGTACTAGGATCGGTTCCCCACAACTTATGGTAACTACCTGTAATTCGGTTGCACATGTCCATGGGATCGGTTCCTCCAAAACTACAAATTTGTTGTAAATGTTCATAGGATCGCATCCCCAATCTACTAAAAATGTGTTGCACTTCTTACAGGGATCGATTCCCCTCTTATAAATTTGTTGCACCTCTTACTAGGATCGGTTCCCAAATTGCTAGATAAAAGTTGATATTTACAAGGCATCGATCATACCATCTTGAGTGATTACTTAAGATCGGTTTCACTAATAAAAGGCATACCAATACATAAGTCAGGCCTTGTGAATAGTTTTACCAAGATACATAAACAAGTTTATGAGCGGTTATACTAAACACACATATTGGTAATTCAAAATAGATTTGCAATGAATAGAAATACCAAAAAGCCTAGCGATTTACCTTTCGATCCACAAAACGAGTTTATGAACTTACTTCCTTTAAACGAATGTAAAACATTGTTTCCTAGGATGAAATCTTCACTTATACCCATACATAATCACAATAGCATTCATACGATTATGTCGATGTATTATATACAAAGTTTAATGGTTAAGCAATAAACCTCGTATTGTTTTCCTTAATACTATGTCTAACTAGAGTATCATACACAGCTTCGTAGTTATGTTTTCAATATGCACGACTTGAAAGATACGCTAGGGAATGAAATAGTTCAATTCAAATATTACTAACCTCAAGAGGAAGGATGATGTTGTCGTTGTAGCTCCATACTTCTTCACATTCTTCAAGTCTTCATGTAATACTTGTAAGTCTCATATCCTAATACTTATAAGCTAACCTATACGAAGTTGACTCTAGTATACAATCAAGCGACTCTTTAAATGAGTTTTGATTCACTAAAATATGACAACCAAAGTTTACATACCAACGCTTGGTGGATTCAACCGAGCTATGACACTGTATAAAAATGATTGCGAACTATTGTTTTCTCATTGTTATGGCTACGGATCTTCAACAACGATGATGCTGAACTGAACATCTTTAGAATCATCGGAGTACCTTGAAGTGACGAAGATTTCAATTAATGTTGAAGAACCAAGGAGATCAAGCATTTGGATGAGAAGCTACAAAGTTTATTTATTTTTTATTTCATATGTATTGATAGTTTTGTCACTAAAATTTACAAAGGGGGAGATTGTTAGCACACTGCTCGGTCGAACTCGCAAGCGTTGCTATCTCAAGCTTGTTTGTCAAGTTTAGTTGCCAAAACTATAAGTCTTGATTTCTAGTCTACTTATAGCTAAGTCTCGGACTAGGATAGTAAGTGTAGTTGAGCTCTAGACTCCACGGCGTTCATCATGCAAAGACGAAGAACTACTCAAGGAACTTGTGGAACTTCATCGACAAAAAGGTATGTGGAGACTTGAACTTATCTATCACTCAAAAGTCTATTTATTCTATCTCCTATCTTGAGACAAAAGTCATATTGCTATATAGACTTCGATTATACACATTTGGTATTTCGAGCCGAGTTTATCTCGCTTATCTATTTCTTGAAATATGTGTTGGTAAGCTTTCTCTTTGGCCAAGTTCATCTTTACTTGTGCCGAAAGTCATGTTAAATATTTCAATAACTTGAAAATCGCTTTGATGAAAAATAGTTTGTGAATAACAACTATATAACATCCTCTAAGAAAGTTTCAATGATTGAAATGAGAGTTTAGAACATGTAACCACCTTTGGATACAAACATGGTGTGTTCTCACATTTGTGTAAAAGTCCAAAACCGGGAACCCAAAGTATGCATACCCATACGTGTATTTGCGGTTGTTGGAAATCTGGGTAAGTATGCGTACCCGTACGCATACTGGCGGAAAGTTCACGTCCGTGAATTTCTGCTGGAGTTTGAAAGTGAAAACAAACTCAATCCGGTCACTTAAGTATGAGTACCCGTATGCATACTTAAGTAGGTTACTTTCTAAAATCGGTTTGTTTATGAACTAAAACATTTATATATTAAGGAATGCAATCTTTGCAAACCGTGGCTATAATGTTCATGAATCGATTCGAGTGAATCAAAACCAATTTTGCTTCGATTATGTCTTATATACTTCTATAAGATCTAAGCAATTGAACAACTCTCTAACTAGTTCATTTGAGTCATTTGAACTAGTTATGGTGAAGATGGATAAGGTTGATATGAAAGTGCTCATATGGCTAACCCATGGTTAACTATTGTTGAACCAACTAAGTGTACACGTTTAGGTACGGTTACTCAAACCTAAATGAAGTTACATTTCTTTTGTGTATAACAAGCTAAGTTCGATCTAGCGTTGTTAAGATATTAGCTTGAATCTAATCAGGTTTTCATCTAACAGTGAATATTGAATGCTTTGTTACCAATGTAACTTAGATTGCAAACCCTGATTTGGAGACTATATAAAGGAGAACTCTAGCAACTGGGAAACCTAATCCCCACACCTCATGTGTGATTCTAGTTGTATAAGCTAGAGTCAATTCTCCTTTAACCTTAGGTTTCTCACGAGACCCTGTAGGTTAACGACTTAAAGACTTCATTGGGATTGTGAAGCCAGACCCAACTATTTTGTCTGTACTTGCGTGATCTGATCTTGCTGTTTGTATCGTAATTGAGTACAATCGTAAGATTGGCCTGAGATTTATATCTCCGATAGGCAAGATAGAAAAGTAGTCACAAACACCTTCGTTTCATCGTTTGTGATTCCACAATATCTTGTTTCGCTAGTCGATTAAGATTATTGTGAGGTGATTTATATTTCTAGGCTGTTCTTCGGGAATATAAGTCCGGTATATCAATTGGTTCCTGTTCACCTTGATTTATACAAATACGTAACAAAACTCGTAGGTATTTCTGTGGGAGAAAGATTTATCTATTTCTATAGACTTTTCTATGTGATACAGATTCGTTTATCAAGTCTTCGACTTTGTGTCGTAGCAACTCTTAGTTGTGGGTGAGATCAGCTAAGGGAATCAAATGCGTAGTATCCTGTTGGGAACAGAGACGTAAGGAGTGCAACTGTACCTTTAATCAGTGTCAGATTGATTGGGGTTCAACTACAGTCCATACTGTAGTAGGCTAGTGCATGTAGTGGCTTAATACAGTATGGTGTTCAATCTGGACTAGGTCCCGGGGGTTTTCTGCATTTGCGGTTTCCTCGTTAACAAAACTTCTGGTGTCTGTGTTATTTCTTTTCCACATTATATTTTGTTATACAATTGAAATATCACTGGTTGTGCGTTGAATCGATCAATTGGTAAATCCAACCTTTGGTTGTTGATTGAAATTGATTGATCCCTGAACATTGGTCTTTGGTACCGTTCAAGTAATCTCTCTTATATTCAATCGGGGTCGCAAATTATTATTTGTTTGATTACGGATTGAATTTAGAGATTGATATATAACTCCTTGATATACTTTTTATAAGATTGAGTTTAACTATCTAGTTGATTCTCTTGTAAGTATATTGGAGTTAGTCCATACATATTTCTAAGAGAAATATTGGGTGTGGTTGTTAGACCCCCGCTTTTTCACTTATGACCGCTCGTTTAAAGACTTCTTTGGGATCTACGAGTACCGTTGGTGGGAAACTAGATAATTGAATTTTATAGTTTTCGATTGATTTGATTGACTAACGGTTGTTGAACTTTGATTGCACCTAGTTTGTTTATTCTTGAGAATCTTCTCTTCTGATATAAGATTAACTCAAACTAGATCAAAGTGTCGACGGGATCTTTTAAACTGTTTGTAGATCTAAAGACAACTTGTGATAATCCATTGTTAACAGACTCCGTTATGTGCGTGATTGATAAAAAGAGATTCAAGTGGTGTTGTGCAGGTTTAATTGAAGATTAAAGAAGATTTGAAGACGAAGACGATTTCTTATTGGTTTCTCATATCTTTGTGTATCACAAACCTTGATCGGCTGGGATCCAACTATAATCGGATTTATTCGATTGATTAGTTGCGTGAGATCGGTAACGCCTAATAGTTCTCTTTAGATCTATTTTGATTGTTACAAATACGAATCTTATTACTTGGTAATAGAGATTGGATTGATCTAACCAGGCAAAGGAGTTTATTAGTTTAAACAGAAGAGCCTTTGCATATGACTTGAGATATTTTTATCTGGAAAGAATCAACAGAGTTGTTACCAAACAGATTTGTTGTTCCTTTACTGTTTGGAATACGATCCAAAGGAATTGTTCCAGTGCGTGCACTTATCGAATGTCGGAAGCGCAGGGATACTGTTAGAGAACTGCTCGGTCGAACTCACAAGCGTTGCTATCTCAAGCTTGTTTGTAAAGTTTAGTGATTAATACTATAAGTCTTGATTTCTAGTCTACTTATAGTAATGTCTCGGACTAGGATAGATTGTGTAGTTGAGCTTTAGACTTCACGACGTTGATCAATTGAAGATGAAGAACTACTAAGGAGAGCTTGTGGAACTTCATCGACAAAAGGTATGTGGAGACTGAAACTCATCTATCACTCAAAAATTCTATTTATACTTTATCTCCTTCTTGAGACAAAAGTCGTATTACTATATAGTATTCGATTATACACATTTGATATTTCGAGATGAGTGTAACTCGCTTACACATTTCTCGAAATATGTGTTGGTAAGATTTTACTTCAACCAAGTCCATCTTATATTCTTGACGCAAGTCAAAAGATGATCATGTGAAAATCGCCAAGTAACAGCTTACATGATTTGTGTGATACAGTCATTTGATGTAGACTCGGAATGTTTCGTATTGATTATTTCAATAACTTGAAAATCGCTTTGATGCTAATAGTTAGTGAAAACAACCATAGTCATCCTCTAAGAATGTTTCAATGATTGAAATAGAGTTTAGAACACTTAATCATAATTGGATTATAGACATAGTATGCGTACTTGAATATATGTTGATCCAAGACTGGTATAGTATGCATACCTGTATGCGTACTAGTTGCTCAGGTAAAGTCCGGGAGCCTTGGTATGCGTACACATACGCATACTGGCGAACTCAGTTGAAGTCCGAGAATTTTGTATGCGTACCCGTTCGCGTACTAATTCAACTATTGTTTTGGATGTGTGATAATATGCATACCCGTTCGCATACTGTCGGACACAGTCCAAGTCCGGCTACATAAGTATGCGTACACATTTGCATACTTGAGTGAGTTAAGTTTTAGAATCGGTTTGTTCATGAACTAATACATTTATATAATAAAGAATGCAATCTTTTGCAAACCGTGGCTATAATGTTCATGACTTGATTCGAGTGAATCAAAATCAATTTTGCTTCAATTGTGTCTTGTATACTTCTATGAGAATATAAACAATTGAACAACTCTATAACTAGTTTCATTTGAGTCATTTGAACTAGTTGTTGATAAGATGAATAAGGTTGATAAGAAAGTATTCATATGGATAACTTCGGTTAACTATTGTTGAGCCAACAAGGTGTACACGTTTAGGTACAGTTACTCATATCTAAATGAAGGTACATTTCATTTGTGTGTAATAAGCTAAGACCATCTAACGATGGAGAGATATTGCTTTGGATTCAAGCAAACTTAGCTTGGCTCTTAGATCGGGTTTCATCTAACGATGAATATTGATTGCTTTGTTTCAAAGCTATCAAACCGTGATTTGTAAACTATATAAAGGAGAACTCTAGCAACTGGGAAACCTAATCCCCACACCTCATGTGTGATACTAGGTGCGACTAGAGTCGATTCTCGTTTAACCTTAGGTTTTTCACGAAACCCTGTAGGTTAACGACTTGAAGACTTCATTAGGATTGTGAAGCCAGGCCCAACTATTTTCTCTGTAGTTGCGTTTTCTGATCTTGCTGTTTTCTATCGTGATTGAGTACTATCTTCTCTAAGATTTGCTCAAGATTTAATCTCCGATATGCAAGATAAAAAGTAGTCACAAACATCTTCGTCTCATCGTTTGTGATTCTACAATATGTTGTTTCGCTACTATACGATAAATATTATTGTGAGGTGATTTATATTTCTAGGCTTTTCTTCGGGAATATAAGTCCGGTAAATCAATTGTTTCCTGTTCACCTTGATTTATCAGAATACAGAACAAAACTCATAGGTTTATCTGTGGGAGACAGATTTATCTATTCAATAGACTTTTCTGAGTGAGGAAGATTGGTTTATCAAGTCTTCGACTTTTGGTCGTAGAAACTCTTAGTTGTGGGTGAGATCATCTAAGGGAATCAAGTGCACAGAATCCGGCGTGGTTCTAGAGGCGTAAGGAATGCGACTGTACCTTGATCAGTGTGAGATTGGTTAGGGCTCAACTACATTCCAGTCCGAAGTTAACTTGGAGTCGGCTAGTGTCTATAGCGGCTTAATACAGTTTGGTGTTCAAATTTGGACTAGGTCCCAGGGGTTTTATGCATTTGCGGTTTCTTCGTTAACAAAATTTATGGTGTCTGTGTAATTTCTTTTCCGCATTATATTTGTTTATATAATTTAAATATCACAGGTTGTGCGTAACATAAATCAATTAGATAATCCAACCATTGGTTGCTGATATAAATTGATTGACACTTGAACATTAGTCTTTGGTACCGTTCAAGTTATTTCTTATATTCAATCGGGCTCGCAAATTCCTGTTTGATTGATTGCGGATTGAATTGATAAATTGAGATATAACTCTTTGATATATTTTTCTTAAGATTGAGTTTGACTGTCTAGTTGATTCTCTCGAAAGTATATTAGAGTTTGTCTATACAGATTGTTAAGCGAAATATTGGGTGTGGTTGTTAGACCCCCGTTTTTTCAATTAGTATCAGAGCAGGCAAACACGTTCAAGACCTTGCAAGTCTGTGTTTGTAGCGATTCGACTCTATGGAACGAAGTGCTATCTCTGATAAACGCATCACCATAGACAAAAGTTCTGTTTTTATAAAATCTATTAAGGAGAAAGATTCGTCTATCTTGAATATACATGAACACTATGTTCCAACGAAACAGGATTGCACTGATAAGTGTTTTCCCGATTACCTTTCAAATGAGTCTGACTCTGTTGAAGAAAGGGATGCATCCAAAGAGAGTAAACTGATTCTAAATCTTGTTAGAATCCAGGCTGATAGAATCAATCGGTTGAAAAACAATGTCAATACTCTTATTGGTATAGTATAAGTTCGTGACTCAAATTTAAAGGCTCTTAGCGAGGAAAACAACAAAGTTTGCTTCTCTCTCGAGGCAAAACTCAAAAATAATGCCTTGGGAATTGAACATCTTTTAAGTAAACTCTCTATTCGAGGATGTTCTAAAGAGTCCACTATACCAATCGCTTCTGTCTCAACTGAAAATTCAGTTCCAGAAGCTAAATCGCAATCTCCTCCGATTTGAAAAGATGTGCCTGTATCTTCCTCTAATCAAGGAAACTTCACATCTCTCGGAAATAAGAAATCTCCTAACAACATTGTTAACACTGTTCACTCTAATTACTCAGGTAATCAGAAAGTGTGTCTTTTTTGTGATTCAAAAGGACATGTTGAACGAAAAAGAAAATCTAGGTTGAATGACATTTCTATTGTTCATCTTCAACACACCTTATATCTAATACTCAAAGGTGTAAATGACATTCGGATGTCTAAACCTATTGGTTTTAGTACTCACCCTGTGAATTCCTCCAGGAAAGTCAGTTCAATTTGCTCATCGAATGTTCAGACAAATTGTAACTCTAATACAATTTGGTCAAGGAGATTTTAGAAAGGTCCCTCTCAACCTAATGAGAAGAATGATGTTCAAGATGTGAAAAAGGGTCCTTTAGATGGAAACAACGGTGGAGATATGAAGAACAACCTTAATCTGATAATTGAAGGATACAAGGATCTTATCAATAGGCTGTCAAAATCCTCCACACAAACCCTTTCCGGTTAGGATTCTAACTTTGTCTCATATTTTGATGACAACAAGTTTTATGATGATTTTTCACATCAAAAGGGGTTTACTTCTAGAATTGGAAGAAAGAAAAAAATCAATCGTGAACAACATTCATTTAATGAGCTTAGGGATCATACTTGTGCTAATTAATCACAAGGGTAGAATGCTTACTCATAAAAATCCCGTTGAGTAAGATTTGTTAATAATCGGGTATACTTTTGGCAAAATGCTCTCTGGATAGTTAAGTTATTTTCTTATCGGCCATAACTAAACTATTGTCTGCAGACAGCACTGCCTAAGTATTGTTTGTGTCTCTAGTTTCTCTTCACCATTTTTTTTTGTTTCGAAGAAGTTTTTTTTTGTTTTTTTTTTGTTGCAATCAAGTTGCCTGCTACTCTTGTGCTCTGAATTGTTTCTCTGTGGAGATATAACATTTAATGAGCCAAATTTTGTAAAAGAAAATCTTCACGTAGCAAAATTATACTGTTGAGTCTTAAAGTTTTTTTTATGTGTTGGTTTGTTTTTCTTATGGGTCAAGCTTGTGTGCATACAAGTACCCGTGTTACTTATCACGAACCAACTATGGAAACCCTAAAAGTTACCGTCCCTAAGAAACCATTTATATACCAAACCTATTGAGTTACGTACGCATACTCTAGGTTATTGTTTATCAAGAATGTCTTCACCTTCTAGCACTGGTTGTTTTGCAAGAGGTTTTCTTGATAACGGTATTGGTTTCGAGTCTAAAGGGAGGAAAAAAAAGAACCCTAGTAGAAGATGATAATAAAAATCTTGATGCCTCATGCTACTATGCCTATACACATCAGGATGTTGAGAATGAGGACACGGTCTCTGCTGAAGTGGTTCATGTTTTTATTAAATACTTTGAGGAAGCAAAACTGCAACTCGTTGATACTATGAAGGGTCTTGATGTGTTAAGAACTGAGTTGAAAAAGGTTAACTATGACCTTGTTCTCATGAAGACACATGTTAAAGATCTTCTCAATGAGGATATCTTCTCTGAAGAAGCAGTGGATGTGATCAATCACAAGCTCAATGGACTCAAGACTCGTGGGAGTTTCGGAAGTGATCTTTGATTTGCGTTCATGATCGTTTTTGCTTTTTTAGAGTTGGTTTTTGTTATTTTGTTTAGGAAACTTCTTATGAGAATTTATTCTAATGTTTTAAAAAGGATAACTAGCGTTTAGAATAGCAATTGTTGTGAGTACACATAGCTATTTCCAACGATTTTCATCTTGCAATGTATTTAGATTTATTTATTTAAATTCTAAAGTTTATTTGGAAGATGATTTTGCAGTATTAATCTTTATGATTTCATATATTGCAACTTGTTAAGGGATATGTGTGTTTGCGTCCGTGAACTATGATTGTCCCATATTTGTCAAAAGTTAAGTCTTTCATATGTCATTATGAAAATATTGATAAAAGATTGAATGAACTTTTGATAACAAAAGTTAAGCCTATTATGTCATTATGCAATTGATGGAAGATGGTATGAACTTTTGTTTATGAAGATTACGTCTATTACATGTCTCTATGCAAATATTGATGAAAAATAGAATGAATCTTTGAATATTCCGCAATATTGGTCTTTCCCTGATCCACATCTTTGTGTATGTACTGTGTGGCTCCGTAAGTTCTCTTATGTTGATCATTTACTATTTGTTAAAGCATAGCTCGGTTGAACCCACCAAGCGTTGGTATGTCAAGTTTGGTTGTCATATTTTAGTGAATCAAAACTCATTTAAAGAGTCGATTGATTATATACTAGAGTCAACTTTGTATAGGTTAGCTTGAAAGTGTTAGGATATGAGACTTACAAGTATTACATGAAGACTTGAAGAATGTGAAGAAGTATGGAGCTACAACGACAACATCATCCTTCCTCTTGAGGTTAGTAATATTTGACTTGAACTGTTTCATTCCCTAACGTATCTTTCAAGTCGTGCATATTGAAAACATAACTGCGAAGCTGTGTATGATACTCTAGTTAGACATAGTATTAAGGAATACAATACGAGGTTTATTGCTTAACCATTAAACTTTGTATATAAGACATCGACATGATCATATGAATGCTATTGTAATTATGTATGGGTATGAGTGAAGATTTCATCCTAGGAAACAATGTTTTACATTCATTTAAAGGAAGTAAGTTCATAAACTCGTTTTATGAATCGAAATGGAAATCGCTAGGCTTATTGGTATTGTTATACATTGCAAATCTATTTTGAATTACCAATATGTGTGTTTAGTATAACCGCTCATAAACTTGTTTATGTATCTTGGAAAAACTATTCACAAGGCCTGACTTATGTATTGGTATGACTTTTATTAGTGAAACCGATCTTAAGTAATCACTCAAGATGGTATGATTGATGCCTTGTAAATATCAACTTTTATCTAGACATTGGGGAACCGATCCTAGTAAGAGGTGCAACAAATTTACAAGAGGAATTGATCCTTGTAAGAGGTGCAACACGTTTTTAGTAGATGGGGGAACCGATCCTATGAACATGAGCAACAAGTTCTTAGAAGATGGGGGAACCGATCCTATGGACATGTGCACCAAATACAGGTAATTACCATAAGTTGTGGGGAACCGATCCTAGTACCTAGTCAACCGAATTTTTGTAACTAGCGTGACTATGCACAGTACTCACATTGAGGTAGAACCGAACTTGTTTTGGTAGAACCGTGAAACCCATGATTGGTGATTTGATAGGATAATCAATCACATAGTTCTTGGAAGTCAGATGAACCAATTCTAAACTTGTTTGGAAGTGTGGAAAATCGTTTCCAAGATTGTAAGTATGAAAAAGGACTTGCAAAGTAAAGATGTCGACATACTTTGAACATGTGCAGTAACTCTTATCATTAATCGTTCAAAGATATTCCTTAATAGCTAAAGGAAAATCCTAGGATCGAAATAAATTGAAAATCTTTTAATTAAGGTTTCTTAGTTTTTATATGCTATTTAATTTCAAGCAATTAAATGCATATCTTTAGAAAATAATAATATGTAATGTGCATTTACTGATTATAGATTTTTCTATTGGGATTTCGGTCAATATTTGGACAGTGCATTTCCAGGAATTATGAAAACCGAATTTGTGTTTATTGCATATCTTTGATAATATTCGGTTTTGGAAATTCCTTGGTGTCCAAACTTGCTTTGTCTCTAATTATTGAAGTTTGCATTTCTAGCAAACTAATCCTCAGAGCCAGCAAAACTACCTCAGTTGTGTTGTTACTGGTGGAGCCGCCTATCAGAGCGGAAAGTACCCTAATTAGGAGAAATCTCTTATGGCCGCTTGGTTTAAAGACTTCTTTGGGATTGAAAAGCTCTATTAGTACCGTTGGTGGGAAACTAGATAATTGCAGTTTATTTTAGTTTTCGATTGATTTGATTGACTAACGGTTGTTGAAATTTGATTGCACCTAATTTGTTTATGCTTGAGAAACTTCTCTTTTGATATAAGATTCATTCAAACTAGATCGAAGTTTCGACGGGGATCTTTAGACTGTTTGTAGATCTAAAGACGTCTTGTGATAATCCAACGTTAACAGACTCCGTTATGCGTGTGTTTTATCACAAGAGATTCAAGTTGATTTTGTGCAGGTGCTGATTGAAGATCAAAGAAGATTTGAAGACAAGAAGACTTTTTGGGTTCATAATCTTTGGTGTGCACAATACTTGTTTCGGCTGGAAAGGGATCCAACTATAATCGGTTTATCTTTGTGATAGATTGTATTGATTTGTTGAGTAGATCGACATCAATACACTTCTTTGTGATTAATAGTATTGATTGCATAGTCTAACAATTACCTCGGTAGTTGTTGAGAGATTGATCTAAGGACCCGACAAAGGAGTTTATTGGTTAAACGGAAAAGCCTTTGTCAGACTCATATCACGTTGTTTGAAAAGAGTTGTTACCAAACAGATTTGTTGTTCCTTTACTGTTTGGAATACGAACCATAGGAATTGTTCCAAGTGCGTGAGTTGCTGCAATTTGGAGGCGCAGGGATACTGATGACACTAGGTGAACTATAGGTTTAGTTGCTTGGTCTCAACTATACGAAGTTGGTTTGATTTTGTATAGAGTCTTAATTCCTAGAGTATTCAATTTTGGACTAGGTCCCGGGGGTTTTCTGCATTTGCGGTTTCCTCGTTAACAAAATCTTGCTGTGTAATTTACTTTTATTTTCTGCAATTATAATTGTGTTTATTATAATTTAAAGTAAAACACACAAACGTTAATTCCTATTTTACTTGATAGACAATCCCTAGAGTTTGGTTAAGTCCGAACCTATTATCAAGTAAACATACTTCGTTGTTGTATTGTCTCGATCTCGTATCCATAGATGATCACACGAAGTATGAATCGATAAGTTGTATCGTATCGACTCAGTCCATAAACAATCACTTTCGGAAAAGGACTTATAGGTGGAAAAGTTTTAGATTGAGGTATATTTGGGTACCCTCATCTTTTCACGATTAAATTAATCATGGGTTCTCTTATGGTTAATTTAATTGAGTATTTTGGATACAAAATCATGTTTCATGATTATTTGTTAATGTCCAAAGAAATCCTTCTTTTCTTGTGAAAGTAAGGTCGGTCTTTTTGTTCTTTCGGGAATTACATTTTATGGGGGAGAGTTCTTTTTGAACTTTTGCTTAATTGCCAAATCTTTGTGGGGTGTGCGGCTGTGGAATATTGTAGGAGTTTTCTTGTATCTTTATAAACTCTTGGATGAATACACTAGTTTCGGCTATGTGAAATCATCGAAACAAGTTGATATGTTCTCTTTTGGTCATGAAGTATCTCTATGAAAATTTCATTAGGATCCCACTAGTTTTCGTACCTTTTCCAATTTATATTGACAAAAAGGGATAGAATTAATGTGTAGTTCACACTAAAAATACATATGGTTTACGGATCATTATGTAAGGGGGGGTGGTTTTCATGTGAGATGAAGTAATGACTAAGGGGGAGTGATACATATCACCATAGTATTGTTGTCAAAGTTGTGATACAATTGAACTTTGATGCTGTGTAATAATATTATGACATTGTATAACAATGATTGAGAGCAACTGTTTTATCATTATTATAGCTACGGATCTTCAATAACTATGATACTGAGTTGAACACGTTTAGAATCATGGAGTACTTGGAAGTGACGAAGATTTCGAGTAATGTTGAAGAACAACGGAGATCAAGCATTTGGATGAGAAGATACAAAGTTTATTTATTTTGCAATCCATATGTAATTATAGTTTTGTCACTAAAATTGACAAAGGGGGATATTGTTAGAGCACTGCTCGGTCGAACTCACAAGCGTTGCTATCTCAAGCTTGTTTGTCAAGTTTAGTAATCAAAACTATAAGTCTTGATTTCTAGTCTACTTATAGTAATATCTCGGACTAGGATAGATTATGTAGTTGAGCTTTAGACTTCACAGTGTTCATCAATTGAAAACGAAGAACTACTAAGGAGAGCTTGTGGAACTTCATCGACAAAAGGTATATGGAGACTGAAACTCATCTATCACTCAGAAAGTCTATTTCTACTCTATCTCCTTCTTGAGACAAAAGTCGTATTACTATATTGTATTCGATTATACACATTTGATATTTCGAGTTGAGTTTAACTCGCTTACATATTTATCGAAATATGTGTTGGTAAGCTTTTGCTTCAACCAAGTTCATCTTATATTCTCGACGCAAGTCAAAAGATGATCATGTGAAAATCGCCAAGTAACATCTTACATGATTTGTGTGATACAGTCATTTGATGTAGACTCGGAATGTTTCGTATTGATTATTTCAATAACTTGAAAATCACTTTGATGCTAATAGTTAGTGAAAACAACTATTGTCATCCTCTAAGAATGTTTGAATGATTTATATAGAGTTTAGAACACTTAACCATAATTGGATTATAGACATAGTACGCGTACTTGCATATATGTTGATCCAAGACCGGTATAGTATGCATACCCGTATGCGTACTGGGAAGGTCAGGTAAAGTCCGGGAGCCTTGGTATGCGTACCCGTGCACGTACTTGCGAACTCAGTTGAAGTCCGGGAACTTTTGTATGCGTACCCGTACGCGTACTAATTCAACTGTTGTTTTGGATGTGTGATAGTATGCATACCCGTTCACATACTGTCGGACACAGTCCAAGTCCGGCTACTTAAGCATGCGTACCCGTTTGCATACTTGAGTGAGTTAAGTTCTAGAATCGGTTTGTTCATGAACTAATACATTTATATATAATAAGGAATGCAATCTTTTGCAAACCATGGCTATAATGTTCATGACTTGATTCGAGTGAATCAAAATCGATTTTGCTTCAATTGTGTCTTGTATACTTCTATTAGAATATAAACAATTGAACAACTCTATAACTAGTTTCATTTAAGTTATTTGAACTAGTTGTCTATAAGATGAATAAGGTTGATAAGAAAGTATTCATATGGCTAACTTCGGTTAACTATTCTTGAGCCAAGAAGGTGTACACGTTTAGGTACGGTTACTCATATCTAAATGAAGGTACATTTCATTTGTGTGTAACAAGCTAAGACCATCTAACGATGGAGAGATATTGCTTTGGTTTCAAGAAAACTTAGCTTGGATCTTAGATCAGGTTTCATCTAATGATGAATATTGATTGCTTTGTTTCAAAGCTATCAAACACTGATTTGAAAACTATATAAAGGAGAACTCTAGCAACTGGGAAACCTAATCCTCACACCTCATGTGTGATACTAGTTGCGACTAGAGTTTATTCTCCTTTAACCTTAGGTTTTTCACGAAACCCTTTAGGTTAACGACTTGAAGACTTCATTGGGACTATGAAGCCATGCCCAACTATTTTCTCTGTAGTTGCGTGTTCTGATCTTGCTGTTTTCTATCGTGATTGACTACTATCCTCTTTATGATTTCCTCGAGATTTAATCTCCGATAGGAAAGATAAAAAGTAGTCACAAACATCTTCGTCTCATCGTTTGTGATTCCACAATATCTTGTTTCGCTACTATACGATTAAGATTATTATGAGGTGATTGATATTTCTAGGCTGTTCTTCGGGAATATAAGTTTTGTATATCAATTGGTTCTTATTCACCTTGATTTATCAAAAGACAGAACAAAACTTATATGTTTATCTGTGGGAGACAGATTTATCTATTTGTTTTGGGGTAAAAACTGATTCTGCTGGAAATGGTAAATTTGGGTGTGCCGCCGAGAAACGAATCTAAAACCTAAACAAATGCACTGCACGGGAGTACTTTAGATTCGAGAGATCAATCTGTACAATTCTAGCCGAAACTAATAAATGGTCGTTCCAGTCTTGCTTCGGTCACAAAATGAAGGAGAATGGTTGATCTTAGGGAGGGAAGCGAAGAAGGTGTTGAGATCAGAATGGTTAACTCTGAAGGTGTGGTTGTTTTATGACTTGTATCATAATTTGGAACTCGCTTGCGGAATGCAAGCTATGAGTTCTTTAGTGTTTTTATGGATACTTGTGTTGATAATAGTTTTTGATTGAAATAGGTTGAAAACCTATTTATTCAAGTCATAGTTGAACGCACCCTGATCTCATAGGAATTGGAAGTAGTTGAGTGATGGAGAAGTGGGTATCGTGTAAAATGTTGAAAACCACGTCCCTATTATGAGGGTAAGAACGGTCGGTTACACCCACTACTTCTCTGCTGCCACTAACTGTTCGCCTTTCCTGACACTTCCCATAATGGGCGTGTTGCACGCCGCACGCTGTAAACCGCCAGACCAATACCCTGATGAACATCCCCCAGTTTGTAACATGTTTGATGTCTCGAGTATTTTCTAGAAAAATATGCAGCACGTTGCTTAGTGGATCTTGCCTGCGAGACCTAATTATTCTGACCAATCACGCGCAAGCTAGGAGGCGGGCGATCATTTGTTACAAGTCAATCCATGAGACTTACGGTCGGCCATCTTGGATCAGCTTCCAGGAGCTATCCATGTAAATAAAAGATGTGGTGGTCGGTCGCTATAGGAGAATGATGGCTGGTAGCCATTTTGTTATCCTATTGGTTGGCCCAGATTATATCTAAACCGGTTAAATTGGCTAGCCAAGTTGGATGGCTGAGATAATTTGCGGCATTTATTGGTTTCCGCTAATTTATTTAAGACCCTTGTAGGCAGCATGACTAGCCTACTTTGACTAGCAATTGTGAATACTGGCTACGGGTTAGGAGAATTCTGATTGGTTGAAATAACAGAGGGCCCGTACCAAAACTGTTGTAGAATTCTCATACGAACTCGGATTTTGATGATCCTCCCCTCTATTCTTATCAGAAAATAATTTCCTATCTTCTTTCTATGGAATATTTAGGAGGTGAAAACAGCCCGACAGTAAAACTCAGAAAGAATTCAGGAGGAATTATTTCAATTTTCAGCCATGACCTAGCTCGCCTTTTAAGATGTATCTTTTAGCTCGTTAATACGATTGATGTGATTTTTTAGTATGTTATACTAGACATCCATACGAAACTTTTGGAATATATCTCATGTCCATATTATTTAGGAGTTTCTCCCAGATGTTCGTCCAACCTTGGGTGACCTTTTGGATGTCGTTCAACCTAGTTAAATCGACCAATAGGGATCAAGATATTGCGCAGTGCAAAAACAACTTCCAACTTTAATTTAAAAGTGTAGGATGCGCATTTATAGCGTTTTGATTGGTCGGTGGGAAAGAGGGACCGGCAGGCACCAATATGGGCATGGCCGACCGATAGTACGGCGACGCAAGCTTGGGCGAACCGGCCGGCGAAGTGGCGGGTCCGCGTCCCTTTTGCTGCTTCCTTTATGTACCGCAATTCCTCTTTATTTCTTTCTTTTAAAGTTTTGGTAGGATTTTGCTCCTACTAGTCCATGGTGGATTAATTTCTTAGCTTTCCTAAGTCTAGTCTCGACTAATAGGGTTCGAGATATTGTGCAGGCCGCAAAAACCTAATTTTTGCAAATTGGTAAACTTAGGTTAAAAATTGAATTTTGAAAACTTAGGTTAAAAATTCATCAAAATTAATCAAATTTGATGAATTCTATGCGCTGACACAAAATTACCAATCTTATTCTCAAAGCGCAGCGCAGCGTGCCTCCGATTAAGTACTTTCATGCAGATCTCAATCTTGACACTTCGGGAGATTCATGCTACTCGGCTGCGAGTGAACATTAATCGTCATGTCATGTCAATATTAAGAGTTCAACTGGGGAACATGGCATAGGAAAAATACTCAGCAAGCCATATATTAGTGAATAATGCAGGCGGGAGATTAAATACTCATTAGGCTCTATACTAGTGAACAATTCATCTAGGAACTTGAGTTTCAATACAATATGAAGAGCGGCATAGGCACTCATCAGATTTTAATATATTCTTCAGGCTCCTTGCGGAATATGAACATATCAAGGTCTACTATTTCTGACACTGGGTCAGCTAGACATACTTTTACAGTTATCTCCCTAAACTAAAAACCACCATCAACATTAAGTCCCCTGCTTAGCATGTAACAGTGACATTGTTGCGGGGTAAGCACTAGATGGTGACAGACGAAAACAAAATATATATGATGAAGTAGGTAGATGTTACCGGAGAGATATTAGTTGGTTTGAACTTCCTTGGCGGTCGTACTGGTGAAGCAACTATCAATCAGGGGATGCTAACAAATTACCGCTCATCGAATATCAATGGTAGGAAAAGAAAGCGCGCATGTCCGGTCAAGGCCTTTGAGCTCAACCAGGTTCTCCCCATCTTCGTGTACCCCAACCAGCAGCAAGGTAGGTTCATCTCGTCTTCGTATTTTTGCTGTGAGTGTAATATCCATGAGTAGTTGATCAAACTTGAACATTTAGCTCAGTGTGAATGACTTTCTTTGTTAGCAGGGGTAGAGCGAGCGTCAACGGAAACAAAGCAAACTCCAATAATTATGATCAGCAGCAATGCGAGCAAGGAGAACTCAAGGTAGGTGCTCTTTTCTATTTTGCACATGTAGCCACCCAACAGTAACTAGGAGCGTGTTTTTTTAGATAAGATGTCACCTGGAGATATTCCCGCTGCTAAGCCAGGATGCATTAATGATTCCAAAGACACACCAAATATAGATGATGACTTCTTCGAAGTGTCCTATACAACTGTTAGGACTCATCTTAATCATGTGATGGTTCTTCTTCCTGGACCATAGGGTGTAGAAGCTGTACCATAAATCTTCTCTGGAATGTGTAATGAGCTTCCGTCTCCAGAAGAATGAGTGTCTAACCTCTCCAGTGGATTTCAAAATTTACCAAACTCCATTGCGCTCAATTGCAAGAGGCCTTGACTTTAAGTTGTTTGGTGTCTGGACTGCTGAGTCGTAATAAAAAATTTCTTTAAACTCCTGAGCATTGACTGGAACGAAATTGTATTTATTTTGACTCTTTAGCTCATAGGCATATTCTTGCCCTTTTGATTGCGATGATGATATGCTTGGAATGCTTGTATGGGAAAAATCTTCCGGAGCCATTGAGTGAAGTAGACAAGCTAAGAGGCGTTCCATTTCCGACGTACTGCTATCAAGTCTTCAAGGACTTCGTTCCAAGCGACATCCTTTGAACCATCTTCTGAATCTTGGATTGTTGTATGGAATGGGATGCGATGAGCAGTCCCCAGTTACACTTCTGTTTGGTTGCTAGAGCTGTATTTTTGAGTCGGATTGGGAATACAATGCGGTCTTGTAAGGAGGTGTAGATGCGTATTGGATCCGATGGCGTGGACAGGTAAGTGAAAATATCTGTGCGGTTTACTTTTAGAGTCTTTGATGCACGTGTACGACTTCATGTTGAGAAATTCCTATGGCTCGTAAAGCTTTGACAGTGATGATGCTGATATCAGAAATAATCTAGTTGAGGGACGTGAAGGCATCCGGTGCTGGCAGTCCCCAGGTGTAATTATCTTGAGCCTATTTTCTCCTGAAAGATGTACTTCCTTCGCATTTGCTGGTAAGGTGGTTGACGAATTGACGAAAGCGGTAATCTTTTGGATCCGTCATTTGTTAATCAATGGGCGAGAATCGCACTTTATAGATCTGTATCATATCCAAACTTCTTGCATCCCATGCACCCCTTCCATAGGAAATTGGAAATCTAGAAACATCGAACCTGACTTTGTCGATTGATGTGGTTGTTGATGCGCAGCTTCGTGCAAACCTTGGGTAGGCGGTGCTGAGTTATGAGTAGGTGATGTGGCAGACATGATGCGGTTGGTCTGTGTGGCTTGCTGAGGCGCGACTTTCCTCTTTGATTCTTCACTGATAACAATGCTTATAAATGGATGAACCAAATACTGTTGGTTGGTCAGGAACCTTCCAGACAGGGAGGTGATGATATCCTTATGCCACATCCTTGAAGAGTGGTGACCTTGTCATGGTTATGGCTTCTTGGTTGACCGTCTCTTATGAGTTGAAGAGGTCCTTGACAGTGAAGGGATTCCGTGTGGAGCCTCAGTACCCAAGTGTGATTTACGTGGTTCTATCTTGTATGGTCGGTGGGTTACCATAATAAAGATATCACCATCTTTCCTCCGTATTGATGACTCTATTACTTCCTTCATGGGAAAATAAAATATGCAGAAGTTCGGATTACCTCTGTTCGTAGTGGTTGTTATGGTGAAGCTATGGCTGGTGTTAACAAACGAGCAACAACGTTTCTTGGCAGCAGCTGTGATCAGAAGAGACTGGCAGGGAGAGGCGTGGTCGCTACGGGCACGAACTTGGCAGGGAGAGGCGTGGTGATGATGGTCATGGGCTTTGGTAACCACGACTATGAATCTTGGATGAGCGGGAGATGCATAAGTAGTGGTAGTTATGTCCACAAGCTTTAGACGAGCATAGGTGGTGATGCTAGCCACGACCACGAACATTAAAAAGCTTTGATCGGCCGTTATGGCCCAAAGGATGGGTTTCTTCCTTTCCTTCCTTCCCCTATTTTATTTTTGGTGAAGTGGCTCCTCCCTGATTCCATGCGTGCGTAAGCTCTCCTATTGTTGCTTTCCTGATTGTAAGTGCGACCTTGGTGTATTGACTTGATGAAAATTTCAGATTTGTGCATTTTTTCCAGAACGGCCACAAAATCTTCTTACCACGTCAGAATGAGGTGGTTAACCTCTCATTATTTAGATAAGAGGAATATCTAACTTCTCCAAAAATAATTTCTTGATTCTGAGTCCGGTTGGTGGGTGAAAATGACCTGAACCATGAATTTCCATGAGGAATTCTGTAGATTTTCAGCTATCACGTAGTTGAGAGTTTCGGCTGCCATTTATAGATCATTCATTGGATTAATGCGCCCTTTTAGTATGTTGTAGAAGACTTCCATGCGAATTGTTAGGTATATAGTTCACCCCCAGATTCTTCACCAATTAGTGCTATCTTCAGTTCTTTCATAGGGAAGTTTAAAAACATTTCTGACTGAGTTTTTGCAAAATGACCCGTAACCTTGCTTAACTACATGCCATGTCCGTGGGTGACGCTGCTGATGAGGTGTCTCTCTTTGTGAGTTATCTCCTGATGTGTTAGCACCGGCAGTATACTTGGAAATCGATGGCTTCAATTCTGGATCTCTTGACGTAGTCATCGAGATGCCTATTATTTTGCTGGAACATTCTGTCCAAGTCTTGAGGGTGATCGGATCGGGAATGAAGATATATTTATGGTAGGGAACGTCACCATCTGGAACCAATCAGAGGTTTTGTTCGGCGCGTTGTTGTTGTACCTGGTGTAGGCTCTTCTGGTAGGCGATTTGGAGAACTCTTCGAGTCATAACATCTGGTGAGACTCGTATTTCTCCTAAGTATTCCAAATATGGAAGACATGTTCTTCAGCATTACCCGTTTCCATACGCAAAGGGAATATGGGAGACGTGGGTCCTTTTGGTGCAGCAACTTCTCGGATCTCCTATGCGTGGGGTTATCTCGGCTGCGGGTTTTTTTTTTGGCATGATGACGCGGGCATCGTTATCTTCTTGAGGCTGCTCTCTTGACGTGTCGGCTCCAATAGATCTGAAGATGTCCCGAGCTTTCTCTTGCCTGGGTTTGCATAACAGGCGAACCCCTTTATGATGATTTGAATATGTGTCAAGCCTACTTTGTTATTGCAGATATATAAATGACCGGAATTACGCCACGGTCTTGATCTACAGGTTTTGCTGATGAAGTGATAGCGGATACTCCTGACCATAAAATGGTAGCAGTGGTGAGATAGACCTTTGCTTTTGTGATCTCTGCAGGTGCCTTTCTAGGACTCCGCTGGTGTTGAGATTTGTTGTTGATTATCTCCATACTGGAACAACGGCTATGTGAACCTTCCCTTTATCTCTCTGGGAGTGGACCCTGGCGACATTAATATCAGTGATAGCTTTGAGGCGTTTCCGGCTTGCTCCATATAACACTTATGGTATTGTAGGAAAGGCGGTTGCTCCATCCGGATCTCGAGAGAAGCCATTGTGCCCTTCTAAGTAGTAGTCACGTCTTCTTGTGTCTCCACGAGGCTTTCTGGTCCTTTTATCTAGGATATTTACTGGTGCTTGGCTATCCAAGGTATTCCTAGTAGCATTGCTTGAAAAAGCATTTTTGTGAAGCTTGTTATCGAACGGAACACCGGAATTGAAATTGGTTGTTGAACCTAAATTGAGTTTAATGATTGAATTATATCTAAGATCCACCCTTTTGAAATTCAGAGAACTGGAATAAAAATTGAGAAACTGATTTTGCAACCGAGAGATTAATCTCCCACTGTGGTCGCCAGTTGTTTTGGGGTAAAAACTGATTCTGCTGGAAATGGTAAATTTGGGTGTGCCGCCGAGAAACGAATCTAAACCCTAAACAAATGCACTGCACGGGAGTACTTTAGATTCAAGAGATCAATCTGTACAATTCTGGCCTAAACCAAGAACTGGCCGTTCCAGTCTTGCTTCGGCCACAAAATGAAGGAGAAGGGTTGATCTTAGGGAGGGAAGCGAAGAAGGTGTTGAGATCAGAATGGTTAACTCTGAAGGTGTGGTTGTTTTATGACTTGTATCAGAATGTGGAACTCGCTTGCGGAATGCAAGCTATGAGTTCTTTGGTGTTTTTATGGATACTTGTGTTGATAACCGTTGTTGATTGAAATGGGTTGAAAACCTATTTATTCAAGTCATAGTTGAACGCACCCTGATCTCATAGGAATTGGAAGTAGTTGAGTGATGGAGAAGTGGGGATCATGTAAAATGTTAAAAACCACGTCCCTATTATGAGGGTAAGAACGGTCAGTTACACCACTACTTCTCTGTTGCCACTAACTGTTTGCCTTTCCTGACACTTTCTCATAATGGGCGTGTTGCACGCCGCACGCTGTAAACCGCCAGACCAATACCCTGATGAACATCCCCCAGTTTGTGACATGTTTGATGTCTCGAGTATTTTGTAGAAAAATATGCAGCACGTTGCTGAGTGGGTCTTGCCTGCGAAACCTAATTATTCTGACCAATCACGCGCAAGCTAGGCGGCGGGCGGTTATTTGTTACAAGTCAAGCCATGAGACTTGCGGCCGACCATCTTGGATCAGCTGCCATGAGCTATCCATGTACATAAAAGATGTGGTGGTCGGTCCCTATAGGAGAATGATGGCTGGTAGCCATTTTGACATCCTATTGGTTGGCCCACATTAAATCTAAACCGGTTAAATTGGCTAACCAAGTTGGATGGATGAGAAGATTTGCGGCATTTATTGGTTTCCGCTAATTTATTTAAGATCCTTGTAGGCAGCATGACTATCCTACTTTGACTTGCAATTGTGAATGTTGGTTGCGGGTTAGGAGAATTCTGATTGGTTGAAATAACAAAGGGACCGTACCAAAACTGTTGTAGAATTCTCATACGAACTCGGATTTTGATGATCCGCCCCTCCATTCTTATCAGAAAAGAATTTCTTATCTTCTCACGAGGGAATATTTAGGTTTGGAGCTCATTTAGGAGGTGAAAACAGCCTGACAGTAAAACTCAAGAAGAATTCAGGAGGAATTCTGTCAGTTGTCAGCCATGACCTAGCTCTCCTTTTAAGATGTATCTTTTAGCTCGTTAATCCGATTTATGTGATTTTTTTAGTATGTTATACTAGACATCCATACAAAACTTTTTGCATATAGCTCATGTCCATATTCTTCAGGAGTTGCTCCCAGATGTTCTGCCAACCTCGGGTGACCTTTTGGATGTCGTTCAACCTAGTTAAATCGACCAATAGGGATCAAGATATTGCGCAGCGCACAAAAAACTTACAACTTTAATTTAAAAGTGTAGGCTGCGCATTTAGAGCGTTTTGATTGTTCGGTGGGAAAGAGGGACCGATAGGCAGCAATATGGGCATGGACGGCAGATGGTACGGTGGCGCAAGCTTGAGCGAACCGGCCGGCAAAGTGGCGCGGACGCGTCCTTTTTTTTGCTACCTTTATGTGCTGAAATTCCTCTTTATTTCTTGCTTTTCGAATTTTGGTAGGATTTTGCTCCTACTATTCCATGGTGGATTAATTTCCTAGCTTGCCTAGGTCTGGTCTCAACCAATAGGGTTCGATATATTGCGCAGGCAGTAAAAACCTAATTTTTTCAAATTAGTAAAATTAGGTTAAAAATTGAATTTTGCGAGTTGTCACAAAATTAATCAAATTTGATGAATTCTATGCGCTGACACAAAATTACCAATCTTATTCTCAGAGAGCGGCGCAGCGTGCCTCCGATTAAGTACTTTCATGCTGATCTCAATCCTGACACTTCGGGAGATTCATGCTACTCGGATGCGAACGAACATTAATCGTCATGTCATTTCAAAATTAAGAGTTTAACTGGGGAACATAGCATAGGAAAAATACTCAGCAAGCCATACATTAGTGAATAATGCAGGCGGGAGATTAAATACTCATTAGGCTCTATACTAGTGAACAATTCATCTAGGAGCTTGAGTTTCAATACAATATGAAGAGCGGCATAGGCACTCATCAGATTTTAATATATTCTTCAGGCTCCTTGCGGAATATGAACATATCAAGGTCTACTATTTCTGACACTGGGTCAGCTAGACAGACTTTTACAGTTTTCGCCCTAAGCTAAAAACCACCATCAACACTATTCAATAAGCTTTTTTATGTGAGACAGATTGGTTTATCAAGTCTTCGACTTTGGTTCGTAGCAACTCTTAGTTGTGGGTGAGATTAGCTAAGGGAATCAAGTGCGCAGAATCCGGCGCGGTTCTAGAGGCGTAAGGAATGCGACTGTACCTTGATCAGTGTGAGATTGGTTAGGGATCAACTACATTCAAGTCCGAAGTTAACTTGGCGTAGGATAGTGTCTGTAGCGGCTTAATATAGTGTGGTGTTCAAATCTGGACTAAGTCCCTGGGTTTTTATGCATTTGCGGTTTCCTCGTTACCAAAATTTATGGTGTCTGTGTTATTTTTTTTCCGCATTATATTTGTTTATATAGTTGAAATATCACAGGTTGTGCGTAACATCAATCAATTAGATAATCCAACCTTTGGTTGTTGATATAAATTGATTGACACTTGAACATTGGTCTTTGGTACCGTTCAAGTTATTTCTTATATTCAATCAGGCTCGCAAATTCCTATTTGTTTGATTGCTGATTGAATTGAGAAATTGAGACATAACTCTTTGATATATTTTTCTTAAGATTGAGTCTGACTATCTAGTTGATTCTCTTGAAAGTATATTAGAGTTTGTCCATACAGATTGCTAAGCGAAATATTGGGTTTGGTTGTTAGACCCCCGCTTTTTCAGATACTGAAGAAACTAAGTGAACTAGGTTTACTTGCTTGGTCTCAAATATAAGAAGTTGGTTTAGAGTATTCAATTCTTGGGTTTGGTTGTTAGACCCCCGCTTTTTCGCTATATTAGAGTTTGTATAGCGACTTAATTCATAGAGTATTCAATTCTAGATTATGTCCCGGGGTTTTTCTGCATTTGCGGTTTCCTCGTTATCAAAATCTTGTTGTGTCATTTACTTTTCTTTTTGCAATTATAATTGTTGTTATTATAATTTAAAGTAAATTACTCAAACGTTAACTCCGTATTACTTGATAGTGATCATATAGAGTTTGGTTAAGTCCGAACCTATTATCAAGTAATCACACTTTGATTGTTGTATTGTCTCGATCTCGTATCCATAGACAATCACACAAAGTGTGAATACCGATTTGTCGTATTGTCTCGATTTAGTCCATAGATAATTACTTTCGGTAAGAGGACTTATAGGTGGATATTTTAAAGATTGTGGTGTATTTGGGTACCCTCGTCTTTTCACAATCACCTATGAATTAGATGATATGAGAAACGAAATATTAGACCACGAATGTGTTGCATTGTAGATTCCTACGTTCCCAACCCGTAACTTAAAGGGATGAAGCACATATCATAGTTCATTAATGTCAGAACTATCAACTAAAGCAAACTCGTGTTGCAAGGCCAAATTCCAACCAAATCCTAGTTTGTATAGGCTAAAGGGGCTTTCACAAGATACGCATGAGATCGTACATAATTGATCCTTCCTTCGTAGTGCATCATTTTTATGCATTCTCGATATACAAACTCAGAAACAATGATGCCTACACTTCATAAATCATTCTTGAGTAAGAAATGTGGCATAATAATGCTTTCGGATCATATATGTTTTACTGGCCAAGTTTTATAGCTTAAGGATGCATCTTCGCTTATTGCATCTTCAACCAACCCCCTTTCCTATATATGACTTATTGACATTTTCACAAATAATTTTTGGGGAGTAGATGGTCATATACCAAGTCCACATGCTTTCGCGACAACAAATTATGAAAGGTACACCATAATGATGCAATTTTAGTTATGGGCTAACATACCTTCATGCATAACACAATCTTGATATGAAGCTTTATTTCATTAAATGACGTATCCTTGAGCATGTGTCATGCGAAAAATGCAGGTATTACATAATGTATCTGGAGAAACTCTCTGCAAAAATGTTAAAGAGCAAATGATAAATTAGGCACCCTTATCTGACTCTCCTACTACTTTTAAAGAAACCAAATGCAGAGCCATTTATTAGAACAAAAATGTAGCACTAAAGTAGCATAATTTTAACCACATATGACATTTGTTTCTAAACCCATCTTGTGAAGTGCAAATTCAAAATATCTTCATTAACTCTGTCTAAAGGACTTTTCAACGTCAATTTTGCAGATTATACTAGACTTAAGTCTTAAATCAACAAGTTTATTAGAAATCAAAGTACCATCCACTATCTATCTACCCTCTATGTATGCACATTGTACTCGAACTAATTTAAGTTTAAATGCTGAGGTTTAACACTGATCTTATACACACTTGTGAGTAGACAAATGGGTCTACAATCCTTAATAGTATCAATATGGTCTTTTTTTGGGACCAAAGTGATAAAAGATATATAATGCCTTGTACCAATACATACAATTTCTCATAAAACTCAGAAATAATACCCATAATGTCCGACTTGATGAAATGTTAACTATTAATAAAAACTTGATATAGAAACAAACCATCATGGCCAGGTGCCTTTTCATGTCCCAAGTATTTATTGCCTATAAAACTTCTTTTTCTGAAATTTTTTCCTTACTACTAATATCGTCAAATACAATATCCTCCAATTCAGGTTTGATCGCTTCCTTTTCAAAGAATATGGTGTTGTAAAAATCAACAACATGCTCCTGCAATTTGAATCTGTCAGAGATAAGTATGCCATCAATATAAAACTGCCTAATCATGTTATATATCCTCCTAACTGATGCCTGATCAATGAAGAACGAAGTGTTTATGCCTCATTCTTTAAAAAAAAAAATGAATAGGACTTACTTAATCCTGAGTAACTCTTTCAAACTCGTGTTTGTAAGAAAACTTCTCAACCATTAAATCTTCATCTAGAATACTATCTTCAACAAGTATGACAGTGAACTGAATGTTAGAGCATAGATCGGTTGAACCCACCAAGCGTTGGTATGTCAAGTTTTGTTGTCATATTTTAGTATCAAAACTCATCTAGAGTCGCTTGATTAAATACTGGAGTCAACTTCGTTTAGGTTAGACTAGAAAGTATTGGAATGTTAAGACATACAAATTTTACTCCGAAGACCTGAAGAATGTGAAGAAGTAACGACTACAACGACAACATCATCCTTCATCTTGAGGTTAGTAATATTGACTTGATCTTGTTTCCATTCCTAATGTATCTTTAAAGTCGGGTTATATTGAAAACATAACATGCGAAGATGTATATTGTTGTATCCTTACAACAACTAACACACCGAAGGGATAGAATTGGTGAAGAATCACCTCCTAAATCAAAGATTCAAGCCAAAATCTGTGCACAGAGGCGCAGCCACAAGAGTTTCATTAAAACAAATTTCAGATAATGAAGATGAACTCTTCTTACAACCTTAATGACGAATCATTGAACCCTAATCTAACTCAATCTGTGACTGACGCGTGGAGGATAATCAACGGTCATACACTTAACCAATTACTAACCTAGCTAACTTACTGGAGCACTCAGCTAACTAAGCTAAGAGCATACTAAAGGGTAGCCCTTTACAGAAGGGATAAAACATTGCCTACCCCTGAAAAATGTCCTTGTCCTCAAGGACAAATCTAGGATAGTGTAACTGAATATTTGCTATGTTCTCCCAAGTAGCATCATCTGGTGAGGAGTTAGTCCATTGGATGAGTACTTGGCGCACTAGTCTGTTGCCTATGAGGATAGACCTTGTCTTCAACACCTTCTCTGGAAGCATTATAATCTCACCATGAAGGTCAACAATAGGTAGAGTAGGGGAAGGAGTGTGCTGCATACCAATATGTTTCTTTAGTTAAAAGACATGGAACACTGGGTGTATCCTGGAGTGAGATGGAAGATGAAGTTTGTAGGCCACTGCACCAATCTTTTGCAAAACTTTGAAGGGTCCATAGTATTTAACTGACAGCTTGAAGTTCTTTCTCAAGGACAGTGATGCTTTCCTGTAAGGTTGGAGCTTGAGATAGACCAAATCCCCCTCTGTAAATGATCTTTCAACTCTTGTGGAATCAGCATAGATTTTCATTCTATCTTGAGCTTGCTGTAGAGATTCTTTGATAATGGGCCAAGTATGGAGTCCTTTGTTTTAATGTAAGTCTCAACAGCATCCATAGAAGTAGTAGCAGTAGATGGAAAAGCTAAATGTGGAGGTAAATAGCCTTACAATGCCTGGAAGGGAGACATCTTTAATCCTTTGTGAAGGCTTGTGTTGTACCACCATTCTGCCAGTGATAACCAATTGCTCCAACTGCTTGGTTTTTGATTTATGATACATCTCAAATAGTTTTCCAAGCATGCATTAACCCTCTTAGTTTGGCCATCTGTTTGAGGGTGGTATGCAGTGCTTAAATTTAAGCTAGTACCCAGTGCTTTGAATAAATCATGCCAAAAGGTACTGGTAATTATAAATATCTTGTCCCTGTCAGACACTATAGATGCAGGAAGACCATGTAATTTGAATACCTGATTGAGAAAAACTTGTGCTATATAGGAAGCTGTAAATGGGTGTTGCAGAGCAATGAAGTGAGCATACTTAGTGAGTCTGTCTATAATGACTAAAATAACACTCTTCTTGTTGCTGAGAGGCAGACCCTCAATAAAATTCATTGTAATATGTTGTCATGCATGATCAGGGATAGGTAGAGGTTGGAGCAGGCCAGCAGCAGTTGTGTGATCACTTTTGTTTCTATGACAAGTGTCACATTGAGACACAAAAAGAAAAACATCTTTTTTCAGTCCCTTCCAATAGAAATGGCTTTTGGCTCTTGCATAAGTAGCTTGAATGCCAGAATATCCTCCCACATCAGAAGTATGTAGAGAATGCAAGAGAGTCTGTCTTATACCATTTCCAGTCCCAATGTATAATTGGTTTTGTATCTTAAGATGCCCTCCTTGTAAGTGAAATGCTCAATACTTGAAGCACTCAGCAGAAGTTTAGAAATAATGTTGTGTGATTTGTCATCATTAGTATAACTAGAGATTACCTCTTGATCCCAAGTTGGTGTGGAAGCAACTAACAAGTTGCAAGTGGCTGAAGTATGTGGTCTTCTAGAAAGTGCATCAGCTACAATATTCTAAGCTCCTTTTTTGTATTTGATATCATAATCAAATCCTAGAAGCTTGATCAACTACTTTTGTTGTAGTGACGTAGTAATTCTTTGCTCCAAGAAGTATTTAATGCTTTGATGGTCAGTTTGAATTGTGAATTTAGCCCCATGTAAGTAATGTATCCATCTTTGTACTGCCATGAAAATGGCCAGAAACTCCTTCTCATAAGTAGATAATGTTCTAGCTCTTGGGCCCAGTGGCTTGCTAAAGTAAGCAATGGGCTTACCCTCCTGAAGTAAGACAGCTCCAATACACAGTCACTTGAATCACTCTTAACCACAAATGGTTTAGTGAAATACGGCAAAGCTAAGATGGGTGTGCTGGACATGGAAAATTTGAGATGTTCAAAAGTTGTTGTGGCAGCTGAAGCCCAAAGAAATGAGTTCTTCTTGAGAAGATCAGTTAGTGGTTTACTGATGGCTCCATAATTCTTGACAAACTTCCTATATTAGCCTGTAAGGCCAAGAAAGCCTCTCAATTCTTTGAGAGTGGTGGGTTGTGGCCAAGACTGCATGCAAGCTATCTTATTTGGATCAGCACAAACTCCTGCAGCTGAGATTATGTGTCCTAAATACTCCAAGGATGATTGTCCAAAACAACATTTGGATATCTTAGCATAAAGTTGATGTTGTCTGAGTAAAGAGAAGGTAAACTTGAAATGCTCTAAGTGTTCAGACATGTTTTTGTTGTAGATTAAGATATCATCAAAAAAGACAAGAATAAATTTTATCAATGTTGGTTGAAATACCTCATTCATTAAAGCTTAAAATGTAGCTGGAGCATTAGTGAGGCCAAATGGCATCACTTTAAACTCATAATGGCCTTTATGGGTTCTGAAAGCTGCTTGAAAATATCTGAAAAATGTACTCTGATTTGATGGTATCCAGCTCTCAAATCAATTCTTGTGAAGACAGTAGCTCCATTTAATTTATCCAATAGTTCCTCAATAATGGGTATTGGAAATTTGTCCTTGACTGTAATGCTGTTCAATTTTCTATAGTCAACATAGAATCTCCATGTGTTGTCTTTCTTTTTGACTAAGAGTATAGATTAAGCAAAAGGGCTATGGATATGTTGGATGATGCCAGTGTATAACATCTCCTTGACAAGCTGTTCTACAACTCCTTTCTGGATATAGGGGTATTTGTAGGCTCTTTGATTCAAAGGAGTGGAGTTGAGTTGTAAGGGAATTGTGTGATCTAAACTCCTCTGAGGAGGTAGCTAATTTGGTTCTACAAAAATGTCATTAAACTCTTGAAGTAGAGGAATTATCTCAGGAGGTGTTGTGGTTGGTGTAGGAGGTGTAGAAATGGAAAATAGATGACCCACCATGCCATGAGATTCTTTTCAAAAAAATTCTTGACTGCTTCACCACTCATCATTAACAAAGAAGACTTTGGAGGTGTACCTTGTAGTGTGATCTTCTTAGCTTTGTACTTAAAAGAAATAGACAATTTGGAGAAGTTAAAAAGTACATCACCTAAAGTTCTTAGCCAATCTGCACCAAGTACAATGTCACAACCTCCTAATGGCAAGATCCTGAGGCTTTCCATAAATTGGTGGCCCTGCATGCTCCATGTAAGCTGTGGGAAAATACCAGTACTAACTGTCCTCTCTCCATTTGCAACTGTGACTAGCATTGGATCAGTGGGCTCAATGTGGCATTGAAGTGAACTTGCTAAAGCACTATCAATGAAGCTTGTAGTACTGCCTATATCAATCAGAATTAAGACTGTTTGGTTATGGAGAATACCAGGAATTCTAATTGTGTCACCAGTAACAGCTCTTGTAAGAGCATCTAATGATATTTCAACATCAGAGTGTGCTGGAGATTCAGTAGTCTCCTCAAAAACTTCTTCCTCTTCCTCAGTATCTGGTGATTCAGCATTGTCCATCTGAAGCATGAAAATCTTCTGTTTGCCTTTACAAAAGTATCCTGCCTTATATACCTCATAACAGTTATAACATAATCCTTGAGCTCTTCTTTGATTAATTTCCTCAGGTGTGAGTCTCTTAATTGTAGGATATGTGGGATTAAGTTTGTTTGGAAGAGTGAAAGAGGATTTAGGAGTGAGGGGAGCAGATTTTGGTGTAGTTAAAATGGGTTTGGTTAGAAAATTGCTATAAGAGTATTGCCTGTTAGAGTTAAAGGAGTTGTTGAATGACTTTGTAAATGGTTTAGTGGCAGCTACTGCTAGAGTAATTTTCTGTTCTTGTAATCTAGCAAGGGAAAAGGCATCTGCTAAAGTTTTTGGATAAAACATAGAGAAAGATTTGTCTATCTCATCCTTCAATCCACTAAGGAAACTCATAACAAAGTATTCTTCACTAAGAGATGGATTCATTTTCAACATCAATGTTTTGAGAAACTCAAACTCTTCATAATAGTCATCCATAGATGAAGTTTGCACTAATTTATTAAAACTACCAACAAAGTTTTCTTCAATAGGATTTTCAAAGCGTGCACAGAGATGGGTAGCTAAGTCCTTCCAAGTGGTTCTATGTCTATTAACCTGAAAATTTAAAAACCGGGTTTCAGCCTTACCCTTAAGGTATATTGCAGCAATATTCACTTTCTTGTGTTCTTCAATATCATTCAAATCAAAATATATTTTACTCTCCTGTATCCAAGCTCTAGGATTCTCGCCGTCGAATCTTGGGAAATCCAACTTAGGAAGACAGTGATGTTGGTAATGATTTTGATGTTGATTTGAAAATCGCTGATCTCCATTAGGTTCTGGATGAGAAGTACTATCCGGCTCCGGTATTGTATCCAACTTTTTCATTGGTAAATCAAATCTAGACGTCATATCTGATGACAAGCTGTTGAAATTTTCCTGTAATTTAGCAATGGCAGCGGTGTTTTCTTCCACCTTATCATTTACATCTTTGATAGTCATCGGGAAAAAAAATTGGATGGAATTTTGAGTAGATATGAACGGCTCTGATGTCAATTGTTGTATCCTTACAACAACTAACACACAGAAGGGATAGAATTGGTGAAAATCACCTCCTAAATCAAAGATTCAAGCCAAAATTTGTGCACAGAGGCGCAGCCACAAGAGTTTCATTAAAACAAATTTCAGATAATAAAGAGATGACCTCTTCTTACAACCTTAGTGACGAATCATTGAACCCTAATCTAACTCAATCCGTGACTGACGCGTGGAGGATAATCAACGGCCATACACTTAACCAATTACTAACCTAGCTAACTTACTGGAGCACTCATCTAACTAAGCTAAGGGCAGACCACAGGGTAGCCCTTTACAGAAGGGATACAACATATGATACTCTAGTGGTTAGACTTGGTCATGACATTATGATCAAAGTGTCAAGGTATTTATTGAATTACAAAGTATAACGCTTATCTTTTAAACTTCGTAAAAATGACATCGACATAATCTATTGCATATAGTTGTTTGATTATGTGTGCATTATATAGGAATGATTTCATCCTAGGAAACAATGTTTTATAACATTTGTTTAAAGGAAATCATGATTGTCCAGGTTCTTTATTGAGTATCTTTTGAATGACCAATATAAGATGACAAGGTAGAACCTATCTTAACTTGTTGAGATTTATGGTATAACCAGTCATAGCCTATATAATATAGCTAGTTATAATCGGTCACGAGCTACATTGGAAATAAATTTGTAACCGTTCACAAGCTATATTGGAATGCAAGTTGTAACCGGTCACAAGTTACTTTGGGATCCAAGGTATAACCGGTCACGAGATGAATTGGGAAGTTAGTTGTAACCGATCACAAGCTAATTCGGGAAGACAGGTGTAACCGATCACAAGCTACCTATGGGAAGCAAGGTGTAACCGGTCACAACCTGGTTTGGGAAACATGATATAACCTATCACAACTTACATTGTGAGGTTGGTACAACTGATCCCAATGAGCAAAACGAGTTTCAAATATTCGCATATCTCTTTATGTTTTATGTGAAGCTTGGAATTAGGGTTTGCCAAGAAACTTCTATATGTTGACATTATTTGAACATGTACATAACTCTTATCATATATTGTTCAAAGATACTCCTTGATACTCAAGGTGATCCCATGTCCGAAAAAGTGAAAATCATTTAATTATGATTTTCATCATATATGTTTTAATTACCAGCAATTAAAGCATATCCTCTGGAAAATATTATTAGTTGATATTCTAGACTAATAATAGAAGTTTTCTATGAGAGTTTTCGTAAATATGGTTTGGCATTTATGTGGAAATAGGAAAACCAAAATTAGGTACTTTAATGAGAATATCTTGAGAATATTTTCGGTTTTGGAATTTCCTTGTTGTCTAAACAACCTTGGTGTATAAATACTTGAGTTTGCATTTCTTGCAGACTATCCCAAGAGCAAGGTGATAGGCTTTCGGAAAACCCTATTTATAATAACCGCAATCACATGGTGTCTAACTGTTAGAGCATAGATCGGTTGAACCCACCAAGCATTGGTATGTCAAGTTTGGTTGTCATATTTTAGTGAATAAAAACTCATCTAAAAATCGCTTGATTATGTACTAGAGACAACTTCGTATAGGTAGACTAGAAAGTCTAGGATTATGAGACATACAAGTATTACTCGAAGACCTGAAGAACGTGAAGAAGTAACGAGCTACAACGACGACATCATCCTTCCTCTTGAGGTTAGTAATATTGACTTGAACTGTATTATTCCTAACGTATCTTTCAAGTCGTGCTATATTAAAAACATAACTTCGAAGCTGTGAATGAATATTTTGCTCTAGTAGTGAGACATGATCATATGATCATAGTATTAAGGAATTAGACTACGAAGTATAACGGTTATCTTTTGAACTTCGTAGATATGACATCAACATAATCGTTTGAATGCTATTGTAATTATGTGTATGGGTAAAGGTGAATATTTCATCCTAGGAAACAATGTTTACATTTGTTTAAAGGAAATACATTCATGAACTTGTTTATGAATCGAAAGGGAAATCGCTAGGCTTATTGGTATTGTTATTCATTGCATATCTTTGGATTACCAATATGTGTGAGGTAGTAGAACCGATAATAACTTGTTATGTATCTTGGTATAACTAATCACAATGCCTGACTTATGATTTGGTATGACTAGTTTTAATTAATTAATGTAACCGATCCTAAGTAATCACCTGAGATGGTATGATCGATATTTGTAATTGGTGGGACCGATCACAAAAGAGTTATGTAATCGATCCTTTTAATTGGTGTAACCAGTCCTAGTAATTGGTGTAACCGATCCTGGTAATTGGTGTAACCGATCCTAGTGACTTGTGTAACCGATCACAAGCAATACCATGAGTATATGGTAACCGTTCCTGGTAGTTGACGTAACCGATCCTGGTAAGTGATATAACCGGTCCTGGTAACTTGTGTGTCCGATCACACGTAATCCATATTAAGGTATAATCAATCCTATTGATTGATAGAACCGATTGAACCCATGATTGTGATTTGATCAATCACATAGTAGTCTTGGAATACAGATGAACCAATTCTAAACTTTTTTGGAAGTGTGGTATAATTGATTCCAAGATTGTAAATATGAAAGATAATTTACAAAGAAAAGATGTCAACATACTTTGAACACGAACAGAAACTCTTATATTTTATTGTTCAAAGTTATTCCTTAATTACTCAAGGAGATCCCGGTCCGAAATAAATTAAGAATCTTTTAGTTAAGGTTGTTAGTTTTATATGCTTTAATTATCAGCAATTAAATGCATATCTTTAAATAATAAAAATTGGTAAAGTGCATTTACTAATCTGAGATTTTCTATTGAGAGATTTCGGAAAATACTGGACAAAGCATTTCCAGGAATTATGAAAACCGATTTGGGCATTTATTGCATATCTTAAGAATATTTCGGTTTTGGAAATTCCTTGGTGTCCAAACATCCTTGGTCCATAAATACCTAAGTTTGCATTTCTAGTAGACTATCCTTAGAGACAGGTAAACTTCATCTTTTTGTTGTTTCTGGTGGAGCCGTCTATCCGGAGAGGAAAGTACCCTAATTAAGCGAAATCTCTTACGACCGCTCGTTTAAAAACTTTTGTGGGATCAAGAAGCTCTACGAGTACCGTTGGTGGGAAACTAGATAATTGCAGTTTATTAGTTTTCGATTGATTTGGTTGACTAACGGTTGTTGAACTTTGATTCCACCTAGTTTGTTTATTCTTGAGAATAATCTCTTCTTATATAAGAATCACTCAAACTAGATCGAAGTGTCGACGGTATCTTTAGAACTGTTTGTAGATCTAAAGATATCTTGTGATAATCCATTCTTAACAGACTCAGTTCTGTGCGTGATTGATCACAAGAGATTCAAGTGGTGTTGTGCAGGTTTAATTGAATATTAAAGAAGATTTGAAGACAAAAAAGATTCTTATTGGTTTCTCATATCTTTGTGTAGAACAAACCTTAATCGGCTAAGATCCAACTATAATCGGATTTATTCGATTGATTAGTGTGTGAGATCGGTAATGCCTAATAGTTCTCTTGAGATCTATTTTGATTATTACAAATTCGAATCTTATTACTTAGGTAATAGAGATTGGACTAATCTAACCAGGCAAAGGAGTTTATTAGTTTAAACGGAAGAGCCTTTTCATATGACTTGAGATATCTTTATCTGGAAAGAATCAATAGAGTTGTTACCAAACAGATTTGTTTTTCCTTTACTGTTTGGAATACGATCCAAAGGAATTGTTCCAGTGCGTGCACTTATTGAATGTCGGAAGCGCAGGGATACTGAAGAAACTAAGTGAACTAGGTTTAGTTGATTGGTCTCAACTATACAAAGTTGGTTTAGGTTTTTTATAGCGGCTTAATTCTGAGAGTATTCAATTCTGGACTAGGTCCTGGGGTTTTTTTGCATTTGCGGTTTCCTCGTTAACAAAATCTTGCTGTGTCATTTACTTTTCCTTTCCACAATTATAATTGTTGTTATAATAATTTAAAGTAAATTACACAAACGTTAACTCCGTATTACTTGGTAGTGATCCTATAGAGTTTGGTTAAGTCTGAAGCTATTATCAAGTAATCACACTTTGATTGTTGTATTGTCACGATCTCGTATCCATATACGATAACACAAAGTGTGAATACCGATTTGTCGTATTGTCTCGACTTTGTCCATTAATAATCACTTTCGGTAAGAGGACTTATAGGTGGATAAATTACAGATTATGGTGTATTTGGGTACCCTCGCCTTTTCACTAACTAGTAAACAGAGGCAAGTACGGGTCGAACCCACAGGGAGCGGTGGAAATAACTTAATCAATATCTCTAATAAAACTAACGAGGAACAATATTTTTGGATTTTTGGAATTGGTAACGAAATAATAAAGTAAAACTAATAAAATAGATTCAATAAAAAAGAAGCTAACCAGGGTTTTATGGTATCCAACACTATTTTCAATTAAAGAACAAAATGAAATAATACTTCCCAATTATGTCCATTCCATGTTATGTGTGAATACACCTATCAAATGTATAGCTTCTCAAAGATTACTTGTACCCATAAGCATAACTCATCAAAGAAATCCCAAGCATGAATTACCAAACAAGAAACAAATAATTAAGTGAAGCTAATTATACGAATTAAAATTAGGGTGAAACAACAACATATATTCTATACAAATCGATGGACAAAATTCAAGGAATGAAAATTGCATTCATAAAAGCCTGTAGCCAAATATTCAATTTATTATTATAGCCTGTTGCAAAATGATGGCTTCCTTTATAAATCCCTAGTTACAAATTCTATCTAGACATGGATTATAGATTTCTTAAAAACCCACAAATAAATGACAAAGAAGAAACAAAAATCGTTGTCACCCAGCTTATTTTTCTACTTTGTTGTTGATTCCCCGTCGCCCGCTTACTAACACTCCTCCCCACTTTCCTTTTATCTCTTCCTTTCGCCCATGTGCCAAAAAAATGCAAATCTTGTACTCCATTAATTAGTGGATATTTGGATCTCATTTCCCCCAAATGACAACTTACTGCATCATACTCATGAGGTCACCCAATTAGTGATCGTCATGTGTCTAAACATTAATAAATTCCAAATATGAGAAGATTAGTTTCCTTCCCAGTCCCCACTTCCATAACTGTGACATCTTATGAGCACGTGATCTGATATTCTCATTTCATATACAAGGTAATAATTGCCCTTTGTCGTTATTCCCATTTAATTGGATATCTTCTTCCAGCAAAATATATATTATAGTATCAATCAAAAATTAAAGGACTCACTTTATTTTCTTCTTCTCTATATATGAAATTAAAATATATATTCCCATAATATCATTTTTGGCATGATCATTATTAGGCAATGAAAATAGATTCTCGTCTGAATGGAAAGAAAGCCGTCCAAACCTCATTTGTCTGCTACGAGTGTTTGACATCCACCACATTTTGTAGTCAAGCACACCAAATTGAATCATTACGCCATAAATTAATTTCATTAACTAAGCTAAACTCAATTAATCGAAACGATCCGTGAACCATTTTCTCCTTTTGAGTCTCGAGTAACTTTGGTGATTTTTTGTGTTGTCGCAAACACCATTTTAGCTTCACATTTCGTCATTTATCTTCGGATGATCGGATTTGCTTATATTTCCTGCAAATGATTCAAAACAATCTTATTAGCGAAATAATGAGGCCTAGCTAATGTAATTATGGGTGTAATTGTGTCGCACTCACGTTCTTATCAAACTCCCCCACGCTTACATTTTGCTGGTCCTCGAGCAAAACAGAACAAGACACGCCCCACAGCTGGTCATCCTTTTTTTTTCTTTTTTTTTTCATCTCTTTTTTTTTAGACCCGCTAAACAGCTAGTCATAGAAAATACCCTACATTAGAACCGTTCAATAGCTAATCATAACATGCAAGAAAAATGAAAAAGACCCGCTCAACAGCTGGTCACAACATACAAGAAAATACCCTAATAATTTTTTTATTTTTTTAAGACCCGCTCAACAGCTGGTCATATCATATATTTTTTATTTATTGTTTTAAATAATGAAAGCGAAAACCTTAACCACTCCCCCGCACTTAAACGTTGCATTGTCCTCAATGTAATTGAGTCATCCAACGTAGAAATTAAGATGGGAAATTCATCATATGCAAAAAAATAAAAATAATAAAAAACAAGAACATAAAGATACCTACTGGAATGTAAATAAAGGATCCTCATAAACTAATAACCTAAAAATTTGGGGATCAACCCAAAATACAATATTTACAAATGACAGCTTCGCACTTATGTTATGATACCTTGAAGAAGGTGAAACTATCATAAAGAAAAATTTACCCCCAAACCTGCTCTTTACTTCACAATGAAGTGAGTAAAGGAAAAAAATATGGAGATACTGCTGGGATTGGGGAATTCTCAATTAGTTCATGCACGGTGTAAGGAACAGGCAAATCCTATGGGTATTTGGATGCAAAGTAATCCAACAAAATTTTAGAATCACACAATTCTAACCCTATATTAGGTAACTTTTGGAAGTCTATGGGTCTAGAAACAACCTCTAAGTCAGGTGAATGATCTTGTGAGATAGATTCATCTATCGAATTAGGCAAATCATCCACACAAGCATCCACAGGGTCATCTATATGTTCTGTTTGGAACAGAGAGTCACTACAAGATTGATCATCATCAGCATATAATCGTTGGCATTCAAGAACTCTCAATCTTTGTTCCAAACTAGGCGGTGTGTGTTTGTAATACATCTCATATATTGTTTTAGGTGATTCTTCACTTACCATATGTGGAGCAAGAACTTCCTTATGTCGTGACCAATACATATATTCACCAAGCGTCATATTAGATGACATCTCTTGAGAATGTGAACTTTTACGCATATATTTTCCAAGTGTCATCTTGGATGACGTCTCCTGAGAAGCACTCATCATCCTCAAAAAGGTACCTGAAATAAAATTCTAAAACACAAACAAGTCAAATGGAAAAAGAGAAATCCTAAAATAGAATAAAAATATTTTACAAAAATAAATAAAATAAAAACCTAACTATAATTACAAAATCAAAAATTCCAATTACAATATTCCACAGCCGTTTCCCAGCTGCGACGCCAAAAATATTAACCACAATCGCACGGTGTCTAACTAGTAGACAGAGGCAAGTATGGGTCGAACCCACAGGGAGCGGTGGAACTACCGTAATCAATATCTCTAATAAAACTAACGAGGAACAATATTTTTTGGTTTTTGGAATTGGTAACGAAATAATAAAGTTAAACTAATAAAATAGACTCAATAAAAAAGACGGCCACCATGATTTTATGGTATCCACCACTATTTTCAATTAAAGAACAAAATGAAATCATACATCCCAATTATGTCCATTCCATGTTCTGTGTGAATACACCTATCAAATGTATAGCTTCTCAAAGATTACTTGTACCCATAAGCATAACTCATCAAAGAAATCCCAAGCATGAATTACCAAACAAGAAACAAATAATTAGGTGAAGCTAATTATACGAATTAAAATTAGGGTGAAACAACAACATATATTCTATATAAATCGATGGACAAAATTCAAGGAATGAAAATTGCATTCATAAAAGCCTGTAGCCAAATATTCAATTTATTATTATAGCCTGTTGCAAAATGATGGCTTCCTTTATAAATCCCTAGTTACAAATTCTATCTAGGCATGGATTATAGATTTCTTAAAAACCCACAAATAAATGACAAAGAAGAAACAAAAATCGTTGTCACCCAGCTTATTTTTCTACTTTGTTGTTGATTCCCCGTCGCCCGCTTACTAACACTCCTCCCCACTTTCCTTTTATCTCTTCCTTTCGCCCATGTGCCAAAAAAATGCAAATCTTGTACTCCATTAATTAGTGGATATTTGGATCTCATTTCCCCCAAATGACAACTTACTGCATCATACTCATGAGGTCACCCAATTAGTGATCGCCATGTGTCTAAACATTAATAAATTCCAAATATGAGAAGATTAGTTTCCTTCCCAGTCCCCACTTACATAACTTCCATAAATGTGACATCTTATGAGCACATAATCTGATATTCTCATTTCATATACAAGGTAATAATTGCTCTTTGTCGTTATTCCCATTTAATTGGATATCTTCTTATAGCAAAATATATATTATAGTATCAATCGACAATTAAAGAGAATAAAATATCATTTACCTCATATATATATATATATATATATATATATATATATATATGCAAATGGGAACCACTTTATTTTGTTCTTCTCTTTATATGAAATTAAAATATATATTCCCATAATCTCATTTGTGGCATGATCATTATTAGGCAATGAAAATAGATTCTCATCTAAATGGATAGAAAGCCGTCCAAATCTCATTTGTCTGCTACCAGTGTTTGACAGCCACCATATTTTATAGTCAAGCACACCGAATTGCATCATTACGCCATAAATTAATTTCATTAAGTAAGCCAAACTCAATTAATCTAAAAGATCTGTGAACCATTTTAGCTTCGCATTTCGTCATTTATCTTCGGATGATCGGATTTGCTTATATTTCCTGCAAATGACTCAAAACAATCTTATTAGCGAAATAATGAGGCCTAGCTAATGTAATTATGGGTGTAATTGTGTCGCACTCACGTGCTTATCACCAGGCAAACTTCATTGTTGTTGTTTCTGGTGGAGCCGTCTTTCCGGAGAGGAAAGTATCCTAATTAGGTGAAATCTCTTACGACCGCTCGTTTAAAGACTTCTGTGGGATCAAGAAGCTCTACGAGTACCGTTGGTGGGAAACTAGATAATTGCATTGTTATTGTAGTTTTCGATTATTGATATGATTGACTAACGTTTGTTGAAACTTTGATTGCACCTAGTTTGTTTATTCTTGAGAATCTTCTCTTCTGATATAAGATTTACTCAAACTATACCAAAGTATTGACGGGATCTTTAGAACCATTTTCGGATCTAAAAACATCTTGTGATAATCCATTGTTAACAGACTCTGTTCTATGGGTGATTAATCACAAAAGATTTCAAGTGGTGTTGTGCAAGGTATTATTGAAGACAAACGAAGATTTGAAGACGACGAAGTTTTTCTTATTAGTTTTTGTATCCTGTGAATTGTCTGCACAAACCTTGATCGGCTGGGATCCAACTAGAATCGGTTTATCTTTGATAGACTTGATTGATTAGTTGTGTGAGATCAGCATCACCTTATAGTTTCTCTTTGAGATTTATATTGATTGATTGCGAATCTATAGTTTGATTATTTCGGTAATCAAAAGATAGATTTATCTAACCAGACAAGGGACTTTATTAGATTAAACAGAAGATCTTTTGTCAACGACTCAAATATATTATTACCAAGATTGAATAGAGTGGTTACCAACTAGATTTATCCTTTACTGTTTGGAATACGATCTAAAGGATTGGTGATTCACGTGCGTGACTCTAGAAGTCGAAGGCGCAGGGATACTGAGGAAACTAAGTAGCTAGGGGTAGTCTGCTTGGTCTCAAGTATACGAAGTTGGTATTAGATTTTGCATAGCGGCTTAGTTCTGAGAGTATTCAAAACTGGACAAGGTCCCGGGGTTTTTCTTCATTTGCGGTTTCCTCTTTAACAAAATCTTGTTGTGCCATTTAATTTATCTTTCCACATTATAATTGTTTATTATAATTAAATTAAATTAAATTGCACTTGTACATTAATCCGTAACACTTGATATAGAGTTTCGGTTATTACCGAACCTATTATCAAGTGATTACTTCGTTGTCGTATCGTCTTGATCTTGAATCCATAGTCAATCACACAAGTGATCTTGTTTTTCTATTGTATCGATCTCGTATCCATAGACGATCCGACGAAGTTTGTACCGAAGTTGTTGTATTGTCTCGACTTAATCCATAGACGATCACACTTGGTAAAGGACTTATAGGTTGACAAATAAAAGATTGTGGTGTATTTGGGTACCCTCGTCTTTTCACTGAATTTTTGACAAAGTGAGGTTAAATTTAGCATCAGTGTGACCAAAAGAGTCTTTATTCCATACCTTAATCTTCTCCTTCAGATCCTTGAGATTTAGCCATAAAAAAGTGTGCTAGGAATACCTGCAAAACACAATGACTGCTACCACTATACAAACAAATTAATGAAACCGTTCTCCATAAACTACATAATTTCAAACCAAAAAGGACTATGGCCTCAAAAAAGATTAGAAATGTCTAGAAGGAGAGGAACTTGAATGTGATCAGGGTTGGTTTAAGCTTTTGCAAGTTGAGATACCAAAGCAAATTGAGATTCAAAAGAAATAAATATCATAAATCTAGCAAGTCGGTACATGACAAGATTGGTTGACCATTAGATCCAGTGTATCTTGCACATTTAATAGGTATACTAATAAGATCATGTTGGGAGATAAATTTTGAGAATTTATTCGTAATTTTAATAAGCTTGTTGTAACTTTTTTTCTTATTACATTTCTAAAATGATATCAGAAGTACCATCTAAGCACTAAGGTAACTCCCAATATCTACAAACATTGCCAAGCTCTTCCCAAAAATTGGTTCTTTCAATAGGTTTATCAAGGCCATGGACATTAGTAGAGATAACCTTTTCTTGCTTCTACTTGTGAAATTGATCAAAATATCTCCAATTTATTACAGCGACCTTATAAGGATTTTTCCTATTTTGACCTTAATTAATAACAATATAATAAAATAATTTTAGTTCTAATTACTTAGCAACGTAATTTTATTTTATTTTTAATAAGTGAAAATGAATTTTTTATTAAATTAATTAATATTTTAATTTGAAATATCAAATTAATATAAAATAACCATTATATTTAATTATAATTAATGCTATTATACTCAAACTTTGAATTCATGGTAATGAATTTTGTAGAGTGTACAGTAAAACCATCTCACAAATAAGGGTTGCATCTGTTGAACAACTTAAGGGTGTGGAAACAACCTTTGTATTCAAAAACAAAAGAAATTCAAATTTTATTTGCCATTCCCCTCAAACTCTTTGTTGTTGCAATTTGCAAAGCAAAATAAATTAAAGATTACAACAAATTATACAAGTTCAATTTTTGAATTCAAAATTACGAATTATTCTCACCACTTAAACATCATTTTTATCCCTCCTCTTGGATCAATGGCTTGCATTCATGTACATGACTTACGATTTTTGGTTGTTAATTAGTTGCTTTGAGAATTTTTCATGAGCATTTATCCAAAAATTGACAGGTTGTTATTCTGCACCAAATGGTGGAAGCAAGTGTAAAAAATATATAAATAATCCTACAAATTGTTTTATATATTCCTCTAGTGAATACCTTGGTGTTGATGGTGGTTTTAGCTCAGGGTTAAAATTGTAAAACCTTGTATCTAATGTGCCGTCGTTCTGCAAAGAGACTGAGCCATTTAAAAGTGATGAGTGCCCAGGCCTCTTTATCTACATATGTATTGAGCAATTCAGTATATTCATATGAAATTTATCCAGAATGGTGCGTGTAGCAATAACCTCAAATATTCTGTAAATTTTATCTTATCGCCTACATTATTCATTAATGTACTGCTTATTGAGTATCTTTCCTATGCTACGTTCCCCGGCTGAACCCTTAATATTGATATGACATGACAATTAGTGTTCACTCGCAGCTGAGTAGCATGAATTTCCCGAAGTATCAAGATTAAGGTCTGCATGAAAGTACTCAGTCAGAAGACGCACTAACTGCTCTCTGAGAATAAAATTAAAGAATTTTGTGTCAACACACAGAATTTATCAAATTTGATCAATTTTGTGATAGCTCACAAGATTCAAATTTTGGCCTAATTAATTTGCAAAAATTAGGTTTTTTGCACCCTGCACAACATCTCGAACCCTATTGGTCGAGACCAAACCTAGGTAAGCTAGGAAATTAATCCTCCATGGAGCTAGTAAGAGCAAAGTCCTACCAAAATTCAGAAAACAAGAAATAAAGAGGAGTTGCGGTGAATGGGAGCAGCAGCAAGAGGAGGCGTGGCCGCGCCACTTGGTCGACAAATTTGCCTCAGCAGGCGCCACATATGGCCGTCTGGCCACGCTCCATGTTGCTACTTGCCGCCCCCTTTCCCATCGACCAATCAGATCGCTTTAAACCCGTTACATGTACTTTTAAATAAAGTTGGAAATTGGTTGGTCGATGCGCCTAATTCCTTAAGGAATCTAATCTAGGCTGCCCACGTCAGTCTCAAAAAGACAATCACGG
>JAJJMB010017331.1:4328387-4474438 GCA_023531105.1 Papaver atlanticum
TTTGGATTAAAATTTTCTCTACTTTTAGTTTAAATTAATCTAGCTTTTACAAGTCTTATGAACCTCATTCTTACCACTATCTAAAATTACATCACTCCTCACTGTCAATCTTTCTTCCAGACCTTCGAATTGCAGTTTTGAGGCTAATGTAGCTAAGAAATAGGCGTGTTTTTTGTTATTGCGGACGATATGAGTTATAGTTGCATCAGTAAAGTAGTTTAATAGCTTTTGCGCCTCAGATCTATAGGGGGAAGTGTTACCTCTTTGAGCGAGTATACTCCATTCATCTGATTTACCAGTACTTTAGAGTCGCCTCTTACTTCTAGATGTGTGGCTCTTGCTTGTTTAGCTAGCAACAATCCTATGAGGAAAGCTTCGTATTCTGCTTAATTGTTGGTGCACTGAAAGTCCAGCTTGAAAGAATGCGAAAAGACTTCACCAGTTGGAGATACTAGAACTAAACCTGCTGCTCCGGTATTACTGCTAGGGGTAGCAGATCCATCAAAATACAGTAGCCACGCTTCCTCTTTGACAAAATAAATTTCTGGAAACTCCCCAGGGAGATCTTCATGTAGTGCAGTAGTACCTTCTCCCGGGAATGCTGCTTGTAGATCTGTTACTGCTTGTCCTTTAATAGCCCGCGGAGGAGTGCATGTTATATCGAGCTCCGACATTTGGAGTAACCACTTGGCCGGCCTTCCTATCAAGGCCGGTTTTGAGAGAAAGAATTTTACGGGATCAACTTTAGCTATTAGCACTACTTTGTTTGACAACAAATAGTGTCTGAATTTCTGAATAGCATGAATTAGAGCTAGACACGCTTTTTCTTCCTTAGGATACCTGAGTTCAGCATCTCTTAAAGTACGACTGAAGTAGTATATAGGGTGTTCAATCCCTTCATCATCTTCTTGAGCAAGGAGGGCACCAACAGCAGTATCGCTGGAAGCAGTGTAGAGGCACAATGGTCTCCCTTGTATGGGAGATTTCATAATGGCCGGTGATGACAATATTTGCTGAATCTTCTGAAAGGCTTCTTGTTGCTGCGTGGCCCAAACAAAGCTTGCTCCTTTTTTCAGCAAGGGGGTGAATGAAGCGATAAGCTGGGCTAATCCAGGTATAAAACGCCGAATGTAGTTTACCTTGCCCATGAAGCTCTGGAGTTCTTTCACAGTTTGCGGAGGAGGCATCGTTAGGATGGCTTGAGTCTTGGCCGGATCTACCTTGATTCCTTCAGCAGTTACTTGAAATCCCAGAAATTTGCCAGAAGAGACCCCAAAAGCACATTTCAAAGGGTTCATCTTCAGCTTGTATTCACGGCACCTTTCGAACACTTGTCGCAAAACGTCTATGTGAGCCGCTCGAGTTTTTGATTTGACTACTATGTCATCTACATAATCTTCAACTTGCTTGTGCATCATATCATGGAAGATCGCGGTCATGGCGCGTTGGTAGGTAGCACCATCATTTTTTAAACCAAAGGGCATCACAGTATAATAAAAGTTTCCGAGAGGGGTTCGAAAAGATGTCTTACTTGCGTCATGCTCATACATCTTTATCTGGTTGTAGCTGTTGTATCCATCCATGAAGGAGAACATGCCATGTCCGTTGGTAACGTCTACAAGGATGTCGATGTTGGGAAGGGGAAAATCGTCTTTGGGGCAGCATTTGTTCAGATCTCTGAAATCAACGCAGCACCTAATTTGACCGTTTTTTTTCTTGACAGAAACCACGTTGGCTAACCAAGTAGGATGGTGAATGGGTTTGATGAAACCTGCTTCCAGTAGCTTCTGTATCTCAATCTTGATTTGTTCCTCCACATCGTGTCTGTACTTCCTTGGAGATTGTTTGACTGGCTTGGATCTAGGTATTATATGTAGATGATGAGTGACCAGTTTTTCGTCTAAACCGGGCATTTCCTCATATGTCCATGCGAATATGTCTAGATACTCCTTAAGAAGATCACAAGTTTTGTGCGTTCGTATGCACATAGAGCCGAACTGATGGAGATAGGCCTTGGAGAGTCTTCATCCCCGATGTTGACGATTTCGAGTTCATCGGTTGTGGAGTCGGTGACATCCTGCAACTGCCGTGGAGCATCTGGTACTTCTTTTTGCGGCTGGTTGTTATTGTTGCATTCCATTGGGCGGAGAGACTGGGAAACAGTCCCCCCTGTTAATTGCTAACAGTGGCGCCGGTATACAGTCTTCCCTTTCTGGTCACGACTCTCCACAAAAGTCCGTTCTCTCTTAGTATGAAGATGAAATGAGCTTTCGCTTGATGAAGAAGAATTAGCACGTCCTGTCAGCAGAGGCGCGTCACGAGACTTGGTCTCTTTGTTCAGTGATGTGAACCGGTCTTCCTCCTCAATCGACGCCCACATGGGGAGTAGAATACAGTAAACCTTGCTTGATGAATCTCGTGAACTTTCCTTTGGCTCAAACAGTTCCACGCCGCATATTGGTGCATAAGGAGACAATGACGCTGGGATGCGAACAACTTCTTCATTCAGCATTATTTTCAGGCATTGGTGATACGTCGAGGAGATGATCTCATTATCATGAAGCCATGGTCTTCCCAGTATCATGTGGTAGTCTGGCTCTTTCTCTATTACTTCGAATTTTTCTTTCGACTTGACAGGTCCTACTGATAGATTCAGATTGATGTACCCGTATGTGCTGGTTTGGTTTTCTTCGAAATCTGTCATCATGGTAGGATGTCGCACGACTTTGCTTGGTCGAACCTTAGCTGTCTTGAGAGTCTTAAAAGTAATAACATTCGAGGACGCTCCGGTATCGATGAGAGCCCTTTTGAATTCTGAATCTTTGATCGTGCAGTAACAAGTAGGGATCTATTATGGCCCTCCTCTGCCATCATGTCTTCTTTAGTAAACGTATCATTGTTCACGGACATCTTTGGTGTTTTTAAGATTTCTGGATGCGAAGGAGCCAAACGCGTATCTAGAGCTATCTGATTAATTGCAACAAATGTCTATGCTCGCTGATCCTTTGAGAGGTGTAGAAGCTCACATAAACTTTCTACTAGAGAAGATGCTTCCTGGCCTACCGGCCTCTGGCTCGTAGTAAAACTATTGACTTGAGGACGATCATCGTTTGAGGGGTTAGTTCTCAACGCTGGAATTTCTGGAGCAGGGGAACCGCCCAAATATGATGTCAACCTGACAAGAAAATTGAGTATATTGTTTATCGTCTCTTTCATCATATCCATATTCCTCATGTGGATCTCCTGCACTCGCGCCAACTCGACCAAGGTTGGAATTTCCCCATTGGTAGTGCGGTCAGATATAGTGTTGAGAGGTGAAACATCGCCATTTGCAAGATTCTGACCAGCGTTTTGAGTTGTTGAATTAGTCCTAAGACCAACCATCTTTGTGAAAATTGGGATTGCAACCGAGAGATTAATCTCCCACTGTGGCCGCTAGTTATTTTGGGGTAAAAACTGATTCTGCTGTTTTTGGTAAATTTGGGTGCGTTGATGAGAAACGGATTCAAACCCTAAACAAATGTACTGCACATGAGTACTTTTAGATTCGAGAGATCAATCTGTAAGACTCTGGCCTAAACCAAAAAATGGCCGTTCCAGATTCAATTCGGTCACAAAGTGAATGAGAAGGGTTGATCTTAGGGAGGGAAGCGAAGAAGGTGTTTGAGATCAGAATGTTGAATTATGAAGGTGTGGCTGTTTTATGACTTGTATCAGAATGTAGAACTGGCTTGCAGAGCGTAAGCTATCAGTTCTTGGTGTTTTCTGGATATTTGTGTTAATCACTTCTGTTCTGTATTGAAATGGGTTGAAATCAATTTATACAAGTCATTGAGCACACCCCTGATCTCGTAGGAAGTGAAAGCAGTTAAGTAGTGGAGAAGTGGGGTTGTGTAAAAAGTGGTGATCACCACGTTTCCATTACGAGGGAAAACTTGGTCACACTTTCACCCACTACTCCCATTGTTGTTAACCGTCCGTCCTCTCTTGACACTTTCTCGTAATGGGCGCGTTGCACGCCGCACGCTGTAAACCGCCAGACCAATACCCCAGTGAGCATCCCCCAGTTTGTGACATGTTTGATGTCTCGAGTAAATGGGTGAAGTCATGAGACTCGCCGCTAAAAGACGCACATAGTGCTTTTAGGTCAAATAATAAATTATTTATGAAATCAATATTTATAAAACATCGCTTATGATCGATGCATATAAAGCATCACTTTTAAACAAGCAGCTGCAAATAATCGATGTAAGGAAACATCGTTGTTTTAGAGCTCGTTCAAATTAGTCACGAATTGAACGTCTTAAAAAAGCAGCATGACCGGCCACCTTTGGGCGATCGTTTGGGAACCCTATGGGTGAGCTACCACTTGGTCGATCGCTCCCTGTGGAAGAGGGGTGGCCGATGATCACAGCGTTACCTTATTGGTTTCCTGAAAATAAATCTAAACCATCCGACTAGGCTAACGAAGTTGGATAGACGAGATGATTTGCGGCAGTTGCGTACTGCCGTTGGATTATGCAAACAGCGCGACCAACCTCTTTTGGGTGATTGTTCGGAAGCGTTGGGCGCTAGTTTGAGCAGGACGATCGGCCATGTGCAAAGGTGGGTCATCAGTGAGCACGCTGACGTCTCCTGGGCCGCCTGAAATTGGATCTAAGCCACTCAATGTGGCTGGCGAAGATGGATGGTTGTGATTGATTTGGGACGGTAATGTATCTCCGCAACGCAAACTAGGGTTTCCAAAGCAGCGTGTTCACCCTACTTTGGGCGAACGATTCTATACACTCTTGGCTTGCCGTGGAAAAGTCGATCGATCATGGGTGTAGCTGGGTCGCCGGTGAACACGCCAGCACTTCTTTGATCATTTGAAGGAAAATCTAAGCCATCCAACTAGGCTAGCTAAGTTGGGCGGTCATGATGTATTTGAGACTGTTTTTGTCGGTTTTAGCTCGTTTGAGCCCTTTTTTTAAAACAGCGCGATCACCCATGTTTTGGAGAGCGTTCAAGGGTGTAGCGGATGAGCTAAAGGAATTTCGACCGGTCGGGATGTTAGTGGGCCCGCCGGTGTTTACCATGATGATCGCCTAGTTCCGCTAGGAGTAGGCTAAGCCTGTTGAATTGTGTGGCCGTGATCGTTTTTTAAGACTGATATGGACAGTCTAGATTTTCCTTAAGGAATTTAAACGCGTTCGATCGCGCTAACTTTTAATTAAAAAGTGTGTAAACACGCTGATCTCTTTATCAGAGAGTGGTGTAGCCTACGTGAGTGTTTTCATGCAGGTCTCAATACTGACACTTCGGGAGATTCATGCTACTCCGCTGCGAGTGAACATTTAATCATCATGTCATGCCAATATTGAGAGTTCGGCTGAGAACATAGCATAGGAAAATACCAGGGAGGTCATGCATTAGTGAATAAAGCAATAAGTTAAAATTTACAGAATATCTGGGATTGTTGCTTCACGCACCATTCTGGATAAATTTCGTAAATATGTTAAATTGCTCAATACATATGTAAGTGAAAAGGTTTATGCACTCATCACTTTCAAATGGCTTTTGTTCCTTTGCTGGATGACAGCGCATTAAATACAGGGTTTTACAATTTTAGCCTTGAACTAAAAAATCACCATCAATAGGTGCGCTCAATCATGACTTGTATAAATAGGTTTTCAACCTATTTCGACACACACAAGTGTTATCAACACAAGTATCCAGAAAAACACCAAGAACTGATAGCTTACATTCTGCAAGCCAGTTCCATATTCTGATACAAGTCATAAAATAGCCACACCTTCAGAGTTGACCATTCGGATCTCAACACCTTCTTTGCTTCCCTCCCTAAGATCAACCCTTCTCCTTCACTTTGTGACTGAAGCAAGACTGGAACGACCATTTCTTGGTTTAGGCCAGGATTGTACAGATTGATCTCTCGAATCTAAAGTACTCCCGTGCAGTGCATTTGTTTAGGGTTTAGATTCGTTTCTCGGCGGCACACCCAAATTTACCAAAACCAGCAGAATCAGTTTTTACCCCAAAACACTTGGATTTTGGACCATGAGCTCTAGAACCATCTTGGGAAGAACCGACATATTTCAGGTTATTATTGTGGGATGAAAAGAGATTCTCGTGATATTATAAGAAACTTATGAGATTAGAGATGTATCGAAGGTGTTAGTTGAAATGAGGTTAGACTGAATATACATATATATATATATATATATATATATATATAAGAATTTGAATATTAGTAGTTGGTATATTTGTAGGCGGCATCATGATGGCCGAGCGAACAACCTATTTCCACTGACAGATTACTGGATCACCAGTAGGCGATGACATTACCACTCAACCTCAACTAAGCCGCACAATAGCTTTATGGCCTTAGTGCGCAAATGTAAGGCATTTGTCAATACATATTGTCCACTGGCTCAACATTGAAAAATTTGTTCATTGGATCAACCTATAGGACTTGCCATTGCAAATTACCCTTTCTTTTCAACAAACTAAATTTAACATGATTTAAAATCTTTTTAACTTCCTCTCATAGGGGAGGTCGAGGATCGAATCCTTGTAATAGCATAAATCCCAGGCTAAAGTGCCTAGGTGTAGTTCTAGGGACCACTATTCTATGTATCAAAAAGAAAACTTTTTAATTTTCAAATTATATTAAAAGCAAAACTAAAATTAAAAATATCATTGTTAATAAAAACACGAACAACACCTCAAGAAGAAGAAGAAGAAAAAAAAAAAAGTCAATATTTTTTCCCGAAGAACTGAAGAATACTTTAAACGCCAAAAAAAACTTTCTGTAAAAAGTATTCACGTTCGTACATTAAGGTTGAATAATAATCCCAACCTTTTAAATGGTCTCGTTCATATTTAAAACAACAGTTCACCTTCAAAAGATGATGTGAACTATAAGCAAAAGTATGAATCATAAAACAAGGGTTTACACTGCAACTAACCATTCAGACGGTAAATGATAGTCTGAATCACTAAAAACACTTTGAACCTGTAAATTTTTTTGGACTTTGTTTAGCTTTGGTTTTGGTAGACCAAATCATGTGAACTCTTGACTCATTTTTTTTCTTGCATGTTTCATAAAGAAAGACATCTTTTTGTTTCTAAATCTTTATTGTAAATGAATACTTGTATACTAGTGGTTTTACGTACAAGACGTTAAGAGATTATCTCGGTTTATGATTACAAATGCTATTTGCATAGATTAACGGTTGACCGTTTCAAATTGAGATAAAATTTAAGAAAGTAAAGAAGAAGAAAAAGTCGATATAAAAGGATGTCACTGGCATAATAAAATTATCATGGTTAAAGAACCTTAAATTCGGGGGTAATTTGCGTTACCTCTCTTGTAAAGATTGGTAATTTGCATTACCTCCCCTACAAAAAAAATATTAGCAAAATCAGGGGAGGTAACGCAAATTACCAATCTTTACAGGGGAGGTAACTCAAATTACTCCAAAAAAATAAAAACCACATGTAAGTTAGTGCTGAGTCAGCTAACTTGGAATAAACAGAATTATTGACGAGAGGAGGTTTTGCTAATTTTATTTCAGTAGGGGAGGTAATGCAAATTACGAATCTTTACGGAGGAGGTAACGCAAATTACCCCTTAAATTCAAGAACGGATCCAAGGGTCGACTAACCTTGACTTGAGCATTGAAAAGACCTTTTCCCAGTTCGAAAGGACCTGGAAGGACGCACCCCCACCCCCACACAAAAAGAAAATCATAACTATGTAAAAACCCTCCATTTCTGTGTTTAACCCACCAAAAATTTAGCATTTAGTCCTCTAAGCAACTCCAATGGTACGAGTATAACCAAAGAGCAAAAACCAAAAAAAAAAAAATTGGTTTGCTCCATGGTGCTACACTAGGAAGAGTAAAATTTGATGAAGCGCACGTTAAATCTACGCCTGGAACCAAGCGCACATATAATCTTCGTCTGACACTCGGGCGGACGTATAAATTATGTTTGAGTTGGGCGTACATATTATTAATGCCTGGTATGGGGCGGAGATTTATTGTGCGTCTGGTGTCGGGCGAAGTTATAAAGTACGTCCGAGTCACGGCACAGATAATGTGGAATTAATTCAATATTTATGGTTTGGCCGAAATTTGACACCAATGGTATTTGTTCGAAGTTAATTCGTCTTGGGTCCTAAAGTTACGTACACATGTGTGTGAACAACACCACAAAAAATCTAATGAGCCGAGGTAGTTTGACACGTAGCAACCACCGGATTTTCTATCTAAAGATTCATCAAAATGCAATATAGCCTTTGCTGTAATTACCTTACAAAAACTAACTAAATATCGGAAAGGCACTTGATGTGCATAAACAGTAATGATCAATATGCATAAAAATTTCGAAGTTAATTGATATTCAAGCGAACTTTAAATGTTAGCCTCACATGTGGCGCACTTTATATTTACGTCCCATCGGGCGTAGTTTATATCTTCGCCTCATTCAAACGGGTCTTAAATCTTCGCCTCATTAGCTGCGGATACTATACATTCGTCCCACTCCAAACGGTTATTATACATGCGTCTAAACGCACTTTTAACTTCCGCTCAACCAAATATAGTTTTGGTCCGGATTTCAGACCAAATATACTCTGATATTTGGTTTTACTCCGCCATTTTACTCTTTACTCCATTCCACTGTGATTGGTTTTTGGACCAAATTTATAGTTTTGGTCGCCCATTGTGGACGCTCTCCATATTTCTATTAGAAAAAAGAATTAGTCTCCATAAATATTTTTTCTGGTCAGCCTTGACTTTACCACGAATGGCCCTATGTTGGACGTATTGCCGGTGTTGCACGACACACTTCGAGGTACATACCAAATTTCTTTGGTAGGAAATACCATATGGTCATAATAATAATATATTAGAGTTAGTTTGGTCCTGTCTATTTGGTCCTTTTTAAAAATATATATTGTTGTTTGGTCCTCAAAATTATTGTTTGGTCCTAGAATGGACAATACTCACGCGAGATGATGTCATCAATGATGTCACAGTCCTTTAATAGTGGCAGAAATACCATTTTCTTCACTTTTTTCTCTCTCTTAATAAAAATAAATAAATAAAAACTTAAAACTTAAATATCTTTTGAACCATATGTCCAAAAATGATAACTTTTATACCTTCGGAAATCCCTCGACGAAAGCTTTCCAACGAGTACCATTGTCGCTATATTTTGGAGCTTTTAATTTTTATCTTATGTTTTAGCTATAAAATGAACTATTATACGAGTTCATTCTACAAAATGAACTACCTTAATGAACTATCATGCTAGTTAGTTTAATTTAAAAAGTGAACTCTTAGGATTAAATAACATACGAGTTTTTTTTTAAGCAACATACGAGTTCATTCTACAAAATGAACTACCATACGACTTCATTCTACAAAATGAACTGGTATAATGAACTATTATTACAAGTTCATTCAACAATATGAACACCTATCATGGGTTCATTCTACAAAATGAACTACCATTTACGAGTTCATTTTCTAATATGAACTACCATAATGAACAACTATTATGAGTTCATTCTACAATATGAACTACTATTGTTAATTATCATTACGAGTTCATTTTACAACATGACTTATCAATCCTACAATATGAACATCTATCACGAGTTCATTCGAAAATAAAAACATCTATCACGAGTTCATTCTACAATATGAACTATAATAATGAACTACCATTGCGACTTCATTCTTCAAATTGAACTATTATTATGAGTTTATTCTACAAATAAATTGCTAGTATATACGAGTTCATTCTACGAAATGAACTGCTAGAACTAGAATAAATTACCATGTTCTAAAATAGTGCTTATTCTCGGATATGAACTACTATTATTCCGAAAAAAAATTAAAATTCCGAAACATAGTATAATGAGTACTCATTGTGTAGATCTCGTCAAGACCTTTCCGAATATATAAAATTTATTAATTTTTGACTTATATTTTGAGAGATATTTAATTAATAAGTTTTTATCTATTAATGTTAAGAAGAAAGAGAAAATAAAGAAAAGAGAAACCAAAAAAGAGAATAACGTGAGGAGTAAAGAAAATAAGAAAGAGAAAGGGTAATTTGGATACTTTAATATTTTTAAATAAATAAGGTTCAAACAGAACTCCCGTTTTGTTGGTGGACCGAACTAACTTGGAACCACCTAAAAAGGGACCAAATGATTATTTTCCCATTTCTTTGAACATATAGAAAGCATAGATCTTGTCCAAAGCAAGACCCAAATTTCATTTCACGCTCGTTTGCAAGAACGGACTTTTGGGGACTACTCAAAAATGGAGGGGGACTATTTTGTGATAGGAATGTCTACCCTATACTTATAAGGGGTGTCCTAAAGTGTGGAAATGACTAACCTACCCTTAACCTAATTTAATTTAAAACCAACCTAATAACCACCTATATATATATATAACCACCACCTCCTCCCACCACCGCCGCCCACCACCACCGCCCATCACCTACCACCTCCAACTACCACCACCACCAACCACCACCACCTCTATGTATATAGCTTAATTTAAATCATTAACGAAGATATTCTCACAAACCCATTACTTGTCATTCGTTTTTGGTTGAAGAAATGAGAAGTAATCATCAAAATGAGTTGAAAATGAAAGTTGCAGAGAGAAGTTCAGCTAGGAATTATGTGAAACAGTTTGTCGAACTAGCCGAACTCAGCTTTAATGGAGTTTTTTCTTTCAGAAAAAAGTTCGGTTACCTCGCAAAAAAAAATTCTCAGTCGAACTTTTAGTTCGGTCACGTTGCAACTTTTTTTTGTTTTTTTCCTAGCCGAATTTTTAGTTCGGTTTTGTCGCAATTTTTTTCTACTAACCGAACATTTTCTGAAAACCTATATATTGAGTTCGGTTACGTAGAGAAAAAAATTCTCAGCCGAACTTTTAGTTCGGTTACGTCGCAACTTTATTTTTCCTAGCCGAACTTTTCTCTGAAAGCAAAAACTCCATTAAAGCTGAGTTCGGCTACCTGTGTCTTCAGACCCATTAGCCGAACTACACTTGCAGATGAGTTCGGCTACCTGTTCTTCAGATGTCGTAGCCGAACTTCATTTCCATGGTCGAAATCAGTTTATAAATTTCTCATTTTTTCGAAAGTTTTTGTCAATTCAAGCAACATTAACTAAATTTGAAGTATACCTAAGTACCCAAAACCCTCATTTCGAAATCAACCATCTTAAAAAAAAAAGCAAAACCCTCTTCTTCTCAAAAATTATTCTTTTGAAAACATTCAGCTAATTAATCTAACCTCACTAATCAATCATTACACTAACACTAATTAATCATTACACTAACTAATTTAATCACCAAGGGCAAGTTTGGTAGGGTGGCTCAAATTTACTTCAAATATCCACCCCAAAATAGAAGAGTAGTCCCCCACCTTTTTTGAGTAGTCCCCAAAAGATCGTTCTTACTTTGCTTGTTAATCAGGGCCCAAGTTTCATTTGACTCTTTCATTTCATTTTGCGGATTCATATTCTCCTGGCGGTCCATAATCAACAAAGGGGACTAGGAAGTAGGACTAGGAACACATAAATAGACAGAAGTTTTTCATAGGTTTGGTCAAGTAGTGGCCCAGTTGATTTAAGTTCTTTCCGCCAAGGAAACTTCGAAAAAGAAGCAAATGATAATGAAAAGAATAGATTTCAATGCACGAAATGACATGAATATGAGTAGTATATTTGGTGTGCTTCGTTAGACGTCCCCATGCACATTATTGTGCCTGGAGCCTACAAGAAGCAGCATGAATTTTTAATCGAATTGCAAGGGAGAACTGGAGACGCTTCACAAAGGACCAATACTTATCATCCTCCAATATTGACGCACAACCAAACTTCTTCACCAACCTTGGTAAATTTTGTATCCAGTTCCATTTGACAAATTTAATTATGATGTTCAGCCATGCACGACATTCATCACCTGTGAAAGTGTTCGGTAAGATTAAATTCCGAAAATTCTTTGGGTCAACCTAGAATGACTCATTCATCCAAGGATGATCCAGTCACCCAGTCACGGTCAAAAGGAAGTTTTTGAGATGGCCAGGCCGCCAGGGTGTTCACTGCAAAAGACTAGAGAACCTACAAGAAAAGAAGTCTACGAGAAAAGGAAATCTACATTATTTTTATAAGTTTCAAAAAAGCATATAAGAGAGAAGAAATTATCATGATATGCTTTTTGGACGGGGCTTGGCTTATCTGTCATGAGACGTCTTCATTCAAAATTTCCCAAAGTGTGAAGAGAGGACGGTTTGGTCGGTTTGGCTGTGGGGGAGTGTGGGTGCCACCGTGCCACTAGTAAATAATTGTGTTGTTTTATCACCAAACTATTCCTGGTTTGGCACCAACTAGCAGGCCGTGGTACTTATTCACAACTTCACATCAACTTGGGACCTTGATGATTTATGTAACAAACCTGCCCTCCACGATCCTCAGTAATTTCCACTTTTTAGTTTTTCCGATTAATCGGTGGTTGTTAGACCGCCTGGAATTTCCAAATTCTGGTGATGTGCACTAACATCTACTGACTTTAGGACCATTCTGATTTAACCCCCATTAGATGTTCTACATAAAATTAATTCAAGGTAGCCCCTCATTTGCTTTATCATTGTTAATGTACCAAAAAAAATTTTTACCCAGAAGGGTAAAACTAACTTTTGTGAGTGATGACGTATCATTTAACTGATTAGTTAACGGTGTTAAAAAAATTGAGGGCTATAAATATCATGTAGATTACTGGTTGTAGATGGTGGAATTTAGACAAAGGTAAAATTGTCATTTCAAGCCAAGAGATAAAATCACAGCTAACTAGGTATTGAGTCATCGTGCTAAGTTAATAATTGTTTTCAAAGTTCAGCAAAACTAGAACGAGAGAGAATTAGTGGTGAAACGGAGCCCTGGAGACATAGGACGAAACTCAACTTTCACGGGAGAGGCTAAGCCCTTGGTCTTCAAGGCACTAATAGCCACGATTTCTAGCATACGTTCCCGGCGAATTCTACTAGTCGTGATCCTTAATACGTCCCCGTCGGACTGTTGGTCACGTAGGTTTTGTAGAGCGTAAACCGTCCCCGACGGACTTATGAACCAGCCATGGTTTCAAGATGTTTTCGCAAGACGCAATTGGCCGCGATGCCGTGATTCCTATCATGCGTCCCCGGTGGACTGTTGGTCATGTAGGCTCAGTAGATGCGTAAAAATGTTCCCCCGAACTTATGATCCAGAGCATAGACATCTATGTCTCCCGTAAGTACGACTCGTCCTACTTGAGACAAAGGACTGTCTCTTATTACATTATCGCGGGATACACTAGTCTCGTCTACTTTAGGCCTCAACTCGACTTACTGAGGCCTCCTAAATGATCCTAGTACATCCCCGCAAGATACACTGGTCATTATGCCTCCGGGACCTTTCGACAGATTCCTAGTATATCCCCACAAGATACATTGATAATATCATCCCCACTATACAAATACAGTCGTATTGACTCTGGTCAAAACAAGTGAGTCGAAATCTCGCTTATTAGGCACGCAAGCCTCGATTTTCGTCTCAATCATGTCCCAACTAACTCTGAAGAGACTCAATAACATGAGTTATGCATCAACCTGCCTCATGCTAATCCGAGCTGAACCAACTCATCTGAGGAGTCTTGTACAAATACAAGAACCACGAACAAGCCTCGACTAGGGCACAAGCCTCTTTTTTGGTGTCTCAAACACACTCATGACTAGTAAATTGAGCATGAATTGTGCATGTTTCTCCAAAAACGTAGATGATCTCCTTTGAGCTCCTCACACCCAACAGAGGGACCCACGGGAAATAATACGGCCTCCAACTTGTGTGACCAGACATGAAGGGGGAACCTAATCTCAACTCCTCACACACTTTGCACATGATTTCTGAGGCATTCGTTGCCTTTTTACGTGACTCACCATAGTCATTTTACAAATCAGAGGAAATCTATCTATTCTGGCAACCGACGGCTAAAGAAAATATTTTTTTATCTCAACACATCATCAAAAGATGACTAAGTTATACACAACGGTGGGGGGTGGGGGGTTATCAATTAGGATTTTGGTTTGGCGGTCTACGGTCCGTGTGAGAAGTACCCGGGTTAATTCTCATTAAAAAAAATACGGTGGAATAAAAAGATAAGCTCGTCCTAGTTTATCCCTATTTATTCCTGAAGAGACGGGAAAAGTGCTTCGCATGGCAAGTAATCCATATCTTCAGCGACCAGAGATTAGATAATTCGTTTATAAATAGTCCTCCATTTCTTAAAGCTAAAAACACAACTTTCTCATAACCTCTCAGAGGAATTACGCTTGTTCTCTGATTTCTTTCTTCATCTCTACTTTCCTCCCAAAAACCGGGCCTAATCTCTCTTGTAACTGAAGCATCCTTTGAACGGCTATTGTGCATGGTTTAGGCGGGGATTGTTCGTGCTCAACCTCCCGTAACTCACTTTTAAAACCCCAGAGTCCCAGTGTTAGCCTCTCACCGATTTTAGATAACTACACTAGTGACCACGTTGGCAATCACTGTTACAGTAGACCTCTGTAGACCTCTCAACTTTTATCTGGTCACAATGTTACACTGGCCGTCTAACAGCTTTACTAGACCTCTGTAGACCTCCATTAATGGACTTGAAGAAGCAGGTTTTCCATGAAACTCCAGACCGTTGGATCCCTTTTGTTCTCTCCCGTTGGATGTGACATGTGCTACTCACGTGTTAATAGTAACTGACGGGGTTAAGTAAATGAAAATTATTTAAAATAAATAAATAAATTCTAACTATGAAAATGGTCAATTGTAGTCTTGGGACGCAAACTCTAATTTGAAACTTTCTAGGATCCAAATGCAACACTGGTCACAAACTTGGGACCAAAGTCAAAATATCTCATTATTAAGTTACTTTTATGCCTCACACGTTTACTCATATAAATGTATAATAGATATAGCCTTCTAGTGAAAATGTAAAGGTAAGGATAAAATCGGAAAAAGAGACTAGATCTTTCTTTTATATAAACTCTTTTGAAATGTATCTCTTAGAAATTAATGTCATAAATGCCAACGTTAGGCAAGTGATTGCACCATGTTTAACTACTCCATGTGAAAAATTATTCTTTTTGGTTTGTTAGGAAAACAAAAATGAGCAATCGAGATTGGTAGGTGATTTTTTTAATGTCTAGATGGGTGTCTTTTATTTTAAATTCATGTTTTTCGAAGCTTTGTAAGAATGTTTTTATAGATTGTAAAATCATAGATCTCAGACAAAATAAATAAAATCTTTAGAATTATTTAAATATTTAATAAGATCTGACTTATTTATCGTTAAAAAAAAAACATTTTTAGTGGTTGTTTGGTTTTATGTTCCAAAAGAACTAAAGCATACCGAAAAAATTAGACCGAAAAAATAAACTGAAATTTGATACCAAAAAAACCTATAAAATTCGAATAATGTGTTACCAACAGATATCATCATCCAATAATTTTGTGTTAGAGCACTGCTCGGTCGAACTCGCATGCGTTGCTATCTCAAGCATGTTGGTCAATGTTAGTGATCAAAACTATAAGTCTTGATTTCTAGTCTACTTATAGATGTCTCGGACTAGGACATAGATTGTGTAGTTGAGCCTTAGACTTCACGGCGTTCATCATTTGAAGACGAAGAACTACTAAGGAGATCTTGTGAAACTTCATCAACAAAAGGTATGTGGAGACTGAAACTCATCTATCACTTGGAAAGTCTATTTCTACTCTATCTCCTATATTGAGACATAAGTCGTGTTACGATATAGTTTTTTATTATACACATTTGAGATTTCGAGCTGAGTTTAACTCGCTTACATATTTCTCGGAATATGTGTTGGCAAGCTTTCGCTTCGACCAAGTTCATCTTATATTCTTGACGCAAGTCAAAAGATGATCATGTGAAAATTTCTGAGTAACATCTTACATGGTTTGTGTGATACAATCATTTGGTGTAGACTTGTAATGTTTCGTTATGATTATTTCAATAACTTGAAAATTGCTTTGATGCTAATAGTGTGTGAAAACGGCTATTGTCATCCTCTAAGAAAGTTTCAATGATTGAAATAAGAGCTTAGAACACTTAACCATTATTGGATATGACATGTTGTGTACTCTTGCACATATGTAATCCATGTCCGGGAACCATAGTATGCGTACCCGTACGCGTACCTGTTGGCTTGAGAAATCAGGGAACCTAAGTATGCGCACCCGTTCGCGTATTGGCGTAAGGTTCATGTCCGGATATTTCTGCTAGGATTGGAAGTACGCGTACCCGTTTGCGTACTGGCGAAACCCAATCTTGGTCCGGGTATTTCAAGTATGCGTACCCGTTTGCATACTTGAAGGTTAAAGTTCTAAAATCGGTTGTGTACATGAACTTAAACATTTATATAATAAGGAATGCAATCTTTGCAAACCGTGGTTATAGTGTTCATGAATTGATTCGAGTGAATCAAACTGATTTTGCTTCAATTGTGTTCTTGTATACTTCTATGAGAATATAGCAATTGAACAACTCTTTAACTAGTTTCATTTGTGTCATTTGAACTAGTTATGGTTAAGATGAACAAGGTTGATATGAGAGTGTTCATGTGGATAACCTCGGTTAACTATTGTTGAGCCAACATGGTGTACACGTTTAGGTACGGTTACATAAACCTAAATGAGGGTACATTTCATTTGTGTGTAACGAGCTAAGTTCGATCTAACGGTTGAAAGATATTATCTTGGTTGAATCAGGTTTTTCATCTAATGGTGAATATTGAATGCTTTGTTACCAAGGTAACTTAGATTGCAAACCCTGATTTGAAAACTATATAAAGGAGAACTCTAACAACTGGGAAACCTAATCCCCAAACTTATGTGTGTTACTAGTTGCATAAGCTAGAGTCGATTCTCCTTTAACCTTAGGTTTATCACGAGACCCCGTAGGTTAACGACTTAAAGACTTCATTGGGATTGTGAAGCCGGACCCAACTATTTTCTCTGTAGTTGCGTGATCTGATCTTGCTGTTTCTATCGTGTGTGAGTGTAATCGTAAGATTGGCTTGAGATTTATATCTCCGATAGGCAAGATAAAAAAGTAATCACAAACACCTTCGTCTCATCGTTTGTGATTCCACAATATCTTGTTTCGTTAATCGATTAAGATTATTGTGAGGTGATTGATAATATTAGGCTATTCGTCGGGAATATAAGACCGGTTTATCAATTTATTCCTGTTCACCTTGATTTATCAAAAGACGGAACAAAACTCATAGGTATTTCTGTGGGAGATAGATTCATCTATTCCAATAGACTTTTCTGTGTGAGACAGATTTGTTTATCAAGTCCTCGACTTTGGGTCGTAGCAACTCTTGGTTGTGGGTCAGGTCAGCTAAGGGAATCAAGTGCGTAGTATCCTGTTGGGATCAGAGACGTAAGGAACGCAACTGTACCTTGAATTAGTGTGAGATTGATTAGGGTTCAACTACAGTCCAGTCCGAAGTTCATTGGTAGTAGGCTAGTGTCTGTAGCGGCTTAATACAGTGTGGTGTTCAAAGCTGGACTAGGTGCCGGGGGTTTTCTGCATTTGCGGTTTTCGTTAACAAAATTCTGGTGTCTGTGTTATTTCTTTTCCTCATTATATTTTGTTATATAATTGAAATATCACAGGTTGTGCATTGTATCGATCAATTAGGAAATCCAACCTTTGGTTGTTGATTGAAATTGATTGATCCTTGAACATTGGTCTTTGGTACCGTTCAAGTTACCTCTCTTATATTCAATCGGGCTCGCAAATTTCTATTTGCTGATTGCAGATTGAATTAAGAGTTAGAGATATAAACTCTTGTATATACTTTTCTCTAGATTGAGTCTGACTGTCTAGTTGATTCTCTAGAAAGTATATTGGAGTAAGTCCTCTCAGATTGCCAAACGAATTGTTGGGTGTGGTTGTTAGACCCCCCGCATTTTCACTTTGTCCTTATAGTACTGTAACATCAGTGCTAATAGGTCAATGATATCCACTTAGGATTATTAAACGGAATTGAAAAAATATATTTTTTCCAATCCTTGTCGACATGGATTCGTGTGGGAAAATATCTTTTATTTTCATAGTGGTTTCGTCGGTTATAATGAAATTGAACTTAACTAAAAGAAATTTTAGTAAAAATTAAAATTTATATAATAAAATACTTATAAGAAATGGAAGAACAAAAAAAAATCGATGGGGCGATTTTGGTTTTCACAGTGGTTAGATTTGGATTTGGTTTTGGTTTCCAGTTTTTAGGTTTGGGTAAAAAAATAATCATAGGCATATTAATACATTCATATCAGTTAGTATTGATAAGAGACGAAATAATTTATATTACTTTGCTTTGTTATTGGTTTGTTTTTAAAGTTCATCTTATCTTATATATGTATTTTTTTCGTTCATACATTTATGTTGGTACTTTTTACTTTTGAAATTAACATCCATTTTCATTTTAAAGAAGAGAGATCATGGCATATTTATCTTTTTGCTTTAACGGTTCGCGCGCAAAGCCAAAGGTTGGATGGATAAATACCTAATACCGGCAGGAAGGTTGGTACTAATTAATTCTTCTATCGTATTCACGACTTATTTAATGTGGACGCGGTTCTACCTATCCATACACACAAGAAGGTGGATCAGGTTACCAAGAATTCCTTTTGGGGTACGATAGTTTTGTTAGGCATCTTCTATATCTTGAGACGAGATATATTAATCAAACTCAAAAGTTATGGAGGGATTGGCATCAGAATCAAAGCAAAACGTAATAAAGTGGTGTTAATGAAGATGGATTGGGTCATCCACGACAACTTAGATTTTATTTTGGAAAGCCCGTGCAGAAAAAATATCTTAAACAAAAATTTGTTTATCGAGATACACTTTCTCACCCAACCCCGTCTATCCCGTAATAGAGATAATTTTCTTCCTTTATTCTTAGTGTTAAACAACATAGCATCCACATAAATTAGGAATGGAAAGCCAACACCTATCACGGAAAATTGTATTCGTCAATTTCGAACCTTAATTAGAGATAAACCAGTTTATTACACATGGATCCAGGACAAATTGATCCACTTCCCTGCTTTAACAACCAGGATTATGAACATCCACCTATTCACTAGATATAATAATCATTTAACCATTTTTTTTTGGAAAATACACCACCGGCTCATGAAACAAATGCCTAACACAAGATATTAGCCAAATAGAACCAAATACTCTGCCTAACACAAGATATTAGGCAAATAGAACCAAATACTCTACCACCGACCAACTTTCTTCGAGACATTACCATGTCCCCTTAAGATACAGTTTTTCTTGTGGAAAATACTAAATAAAGGCTTACCCACCTTCAACATCCTCCACCGCATTCATTTTTTCAATGTCAGTCCACTCACAAATTACAACGCAGTTCTAGCTATTATAGTATATACCTTTTTCCACACTTCCAAATATCAATGGTAACTGCGCGTCTACTCATCTTACAAATATAAACTGACCCGAATCTCGCCCTACTTCATAATCCATTCACCTATCTACTCGACCAAAATCCCCCAACTCCCTAAGAAAAATGTCCAACTTACGTTCCCACATTGATTTGCTTCTTCTTTTGGTTATTATGGCTACCCAGAAACGAGATTATCTTCAGAAAAAACCCATAATATGTAATAACAATTGTGCAAATAGCACTACAACTAAAATAAGAATTTACCTGGTCTAAATTGGTATTACTTTTTTACCCCTTACTTTAAACCTGGGAGGAAATCAAATTAACAGAGATGGTGCAGCTATAGGACTTTTGGGACCTGCAGGAGGTAGTTCCATATGCTGGGACTCCATAACTACTAATATAATAGTTATGGCACAACCTTTAGGAATCACTACTGATTTTATGATGGAGACATGTGTCATGCCTATGGAAATACGAATAGCGAGAAATCCTCACTTTACTTACGTGTGCTTTGAAACGGATTCACCAAACTAGTTCATTTCCTCATCACCACTACATAACCTCTTTGGTACACCTACGACGTGATTATAGAAAGTAACCAGCGAATGAAAGAGATCATGCACTATACTCTTCAACATATATATATATAAAGGGAAACTTGGCGGTGGACAAACTGACAAACTATGCTACAGACGGCAGCTAACTGGGATCTTTTATGACTTCAAATGGGATTTTGTCATTCCCATTTTTGTTAATAAAATATTAATAAACGATTGACTCAATCCCCCATGTAACTACCTTATAACGCCTTCTAGTTTTTAAAAAAATTCACTTATACTTCAAAAATAAAAATAAATCATTTGGTACAAATGTTTCACCACATGAATACTCTTTCAAAGAGTATGTACAAAATTATACGTAATATGTTGGAAAGATAAACAAAAATCTATAACCCGGAGATATATAAACTCAAGGAGACTAATAGAGAAATTTGGGAAGTTCTTCCTTTAGGACTATGTTGGTGTTATAGAAAGAGGCCAACAATTTTTTTGAGAAAGATCTGAAATAATTAATGTAAGTAATTAAGTCCACCATGATATTATGGTATTACAATTTAGCTACTTTCAAGTCAATCATGTTGATCGGGTGCTTACCAATTAGAAAGATTTTTATTTAATTATTTAATGAGGACCATAATTCAATATTGGTTTACATAGAGTTTTAGTACATCAAGATTCAATAAACATAATAAAATACAACAAGACCATTTATTCTAAAAAGAAAATAGAAGGAACACCAAAAAAAGACTAGAAATAAGTATGTGTAGAAAATCGATTGAATATGAGGAGAAGTGGTTTTTGGATCATAAGTCCACCATTTTTGTTGATTTTCTTCTGCTTGAAAAAGAGATGCTCCAAAGTAGAAGTAATTTGTTTGCTTTAGATCTTGAACGGAGTGACGAGATTCGATATAGATTCCGGTCACCGTTCACCTTCGATGTACTTGAAAACTAAGAAACCCAACAAAAAACGACCATTAAAGTTTGGAAAAGATGTTTAAAAGCACATAAATAACCGCCATTAAAACAGAGATAACTTGCTGCCGGCAAAGAGGGTGAACCTCAAAACTAAACCTAAAAAGCATTAAAACCCTAGCTAACCTAAAAAATAACTGACTAAAAACTGAAAAGGAAGATGGGTACTGCTCATACCTACTCCAAAATGAGTAGATCTAAGCAGTTGGAGCTTTCCTAAAAATGATTAGGGTGTCAAAAATTGCCTGTTAGTAAGAGAGGAGAGAGAGGTTGAAAATTGCTTATATCAATTTCAATAATCAATCAGAAAGTCATGGTGTAGTACTAAGTTTTTGCAGCAAGCAGCATGGGGGCGTGGCTATCTGCAGGTGGCGCCGGCTAGCCTATGGCACGGCCACACCTCCCTTTGTTGCTGCTCCTATTTTCCGCGGATCCTCTTTTATTCCTTGTTTTCTGATTTCGGGTAGGACTTTGCACCTACTAATCCATGGCGGATCAATTGCCTAGTCTGCCTAGGTTAAGTTTCGACCAGCAGGGTCTGATATACTGCGCAGGGCGCAAAAAACCTAATTTTTGCAAATTAATTAGGTTGATATTGAATCTTGTGAATTATCACAAAATTGACTGGGTTCTGCGTGTTGACACAGAGTTATTTATTGCTAGAGAGCAGCATGCTTTTTGACTGAGTACTTTTATGCAAACCTCAACCTTGATACTTCGGGAAATTTATGCTACTCAGCTGCGAGTGAACACTGTCATATCAATATTAAGGGTTCAACCATGGAACACAGCACAGAAAGTATTCAGTGAGTCCTATATTAATGAATAATACAGGCAGGGTGTCGAAATTTACAGAATATCTGGGATTGTTGCTACATGCACCATTCTGGATAAATTTCATGTAAATATATTGAATTGCTCAATTAATGCGCAAATGAAGAGGTTGTTTACTCATCACTTTTACATGGCTCTGTCTCTTTGCAGAATAACAGCATAATAAATGCAGGGTTTTATAATTTTAGCCCTGAACTAAAAACCACCATCAACATTAAGATCCCTGCTTAGCGCGTAATAGTGACACTGTTGCAGGGTAAGCATTAGATGGTGATAGACGAGAACAAACTGAAAAGGCGTTACCAGAGAAGAGTGAATTTTGGTATGAGTTGAGTGTTTGAAATTGAGTGTAATTTATAGATATAGCCGTTGTTTAATGTTCAAAACCTTCGATGGCAGAAGATGAGCCGCCTGGGTTTAAACTTAAACTGTCAGCGGATGAAGTTCATATATTTTAGCCGCGCGTCCTAACCTTGGCCGCACATTTCTTGTACAATACTCATTATGCTTTTCCATAATGATAAACCATGTTTACCAATCCACCTAATTGAACAAATTTTATCATGGGTGTTTTACAGAATGGTCACTTTCCCTAATTGGTTTCACAAAATCATCACACCTTTAATTAGTGTTGACAAAAGAGTCTTTTTCCATCCGAGTTAACTGTTTTGAGGAAGGAAAAAAAACAGTCTTTTTTTGTCCTAAATACTCCTCAACAGTTGTTAAATTGATGGTGATGAAGTGGCAGCGGCGGCGGTGGCCATACCCAAAAGAGGAAGCGGTGAACATTTCTAGGAAATGTGATGTCACCATTCTGAATGCGGGCTGAGTTCCAGTGCCATATGACGATCCTGAACGCGTTTTATTTCATCGGTAACAAAAACTGCAGAAACAATAGCAGCAACACCACCACCAATTCATCACAAACAACATCACCAGCAGAAACATCACCACCAACATCACCACCATCCCACTTTGTTGAGGGACAATTAGGTATTTTTACTGTCTGATTTAACTCTGACATGTGACATAACTCCTTAATTAATGGTTTAGTGACCAATTTGAAAGAAATTCGTAAAAATGTGATGGTTTTATGAAACGGAATAAGGAAATGAGACTGTTTTTTATAATGCTTTTATCATTTGCAAAGTCCCATGGGAACTGCCCTTAAGTCCTTAACCTGGTCATCTTCAAAAACAAAAAACAAAAAAAGCAAGAAAAGAAACAACGAACAGCCAGAAGCTACCCCTGGAGGGGTAATTAGGTAAATTAGAATATAAGTTCAAAAGTTTTTAAAGATGCCGCTGTTCCATTCAGCAATTCGCTGCTGTGTGGGTCCCTAATAGCACACAGCATTTTTCATTCATTCTACTCCTACTTATTACAATTAGTACAAAAGGAGAGACCTAAGCTAAGAGAATCTCTCTCTTTATTTTCTCTTCCCTTTGTCTGTCACTCTCTCTAAATTCATAATCAAAACCCGGTTTGGTTTTCTTTGCTCGGAGGAAATTCTTGCAACGATTCTATTACGATCTCCGTAAGGTTCGAAATTCCGATCCTTCGTTCTTTTGTATTCTGATTTTTCAATTTTTAGCTGATTTAGTAGATAAAGTTTGATCTTCATCACTATTGTCTCTCATGTTTATTTAGCTTTCGATTACTTAAAAAAGGAAGAATCAATCACTACTACCTAAATAGGAAGAAGAAGAGCTCTTCTGAAAGTTCTATTAGTTGTGTAGGAGTAGTATCTTTTGATTTTGATTCTCATATTTTTGTTGTTATTTCCTTATTTGTCTAGTTGATCAAAGTGTATCTTCTTGATCTTACTATTATTCTCTTTAGCTTTCTATCTACTTGATTTTAGCTTTCTAAATCTTTCTCTATACAGATTTCTAGTACTCCTGCTCAATCAAAACCCTACTGGTTCCTGAGCAGTCTCAATTTCTTACGATCTACTGCTCTTTTTTCCGTTTCTTTTTTTTTGAAGCATAATCTACTGCTCTGAGTCTTATTATTAAGCTTTGTTATATGTCTCGTATGTGTTTGCTGTATGATCTTCATATTTGTTTTCTCTTTAAAAGACAACTTTTGATATGTTGGCTTTTGAGATTTGTGTAAATGGAAAATCGTGTTCACTTATTATTCGTATGAGGAACATCATCCTTTTGTGTATTCAATAATTTTACTCTAAATCTTGATCTGAAAAATTATAAAAATTGGTGTCAACTAGGTGGATCATTTTTGTCTGTTATTGAATTTCATCAGAACCTTGTTTTTTTTTTGGTTTTCTTGTTTGATTTTTTTTTGATAAGAATTATCTACCTTAAAAAATAAAAACTAATAATGATAACATAAGTTAATAAATAATGGAGTAATGTATAAGAATCATATTTTTTATATGATTAAATGTCCAAATCCATGAATAGTTGCTGAAATTGTATCAAATCCATGAATAGTTGCTGAAATTGTATCAAATCCATGTTTGATGATCGAGTTAATAATATGTACAAATTGGCTGAATTTTACTTTGAGATAGTCTGATAGAGGAGTTGAACCTTGTAGTAAAAATGAAGCATCTGATTCGACTTTAAAATGGGATCATAATTTCACTGAGAAATTAGCTATGAGACCTTTATGAGTTAGGTATAGGGTAGTTATCACCCCTTACCAGTTTCGCGTTAGGAAGTAGCCTTCTTCTATATACTCTTTTTTTTTCTTGACTTCTTTTTCATTTCCTTCTCATCTCTCATCATGTGAAGTCAATTCCACACTTAAGTCGTTAGTGCATTGGCTTTCATTGTCATTTTTTCTACTTCTAAACACGCTAAAACTTAAAACTAATCAGTTGGTGGAGAGGACACATGAAGGGTCCTAGTTGAAAGTTCTGCTATCAATTGTTGATATATACATTGACCAATTCTGTCCAAATTGTATTCTCTTTACTATTTTCTTTTCCTTAGTTTTATGTATGCCCCTATGCTTCCAGCTACTTGGGTACACATATATCCCATAAGATTGTCCCCTTTATTGCTACAATTATGTATACGCTGGCACTTTGGCTGTGTGGACATTGTTATCGATAAGGTATAGCAGTCACTGAGATGCTTTCGGGTTTTATTTTCCCTGTGATGTAGGTTAAAAGGACACCTAATAGTTTACTAACTTGGAAAGCATTAGATGTGTAGACCTGAAAGTTTAAAGCTTACAGTCTCTATACAGTGGAAGATACTTCTTTGAGCCATACGTCACGTATATTGTTCAAGTTCTGTATTCAGTTAGGCCATCATCCCCCTTTAATGCATTCTCGTATTCGGTCGTCATAGCAAAAAAAAAAGGATAAAAGTAGTTTTTTTAGGTCATTCATGCTAGCATGCCAGCTTTTATGAGGTGGTTCAAGGCTTAAAGTGATTGCATCTAGTCTTACTTAAATGTTTTAAGGTTTATCTTTCTGTAAATTACTTCATTCTGGTTTTTGCATTTCTATCTTTACTTTCACAGGAATCTTCATGTCATTTGGTCCATATATGGATAATAAATGTATTTGCGATATTGCTATGCAGGTGTTAGAAACGGACTTCAATTGCTAGCACAATAAATTAATGGAAGAGGACACTCAAGCAATCAAAGTGACAACAGTGGTTGACGATACCAAGAGCGTGAAGGTCAGTCTGCTGTTTATTGAGCAGTTTTTCCATCTATTTCCATGCCGCTGCAGTACTGCCAGTACAGGAGTTACTATGATTAGTAACTATTTTATTAACACAAAAAAAAAAAAAAAAAATCCTTTTGAAGTGTTTAGATAATTGTTATCTAATTCAAATTATTGTGACCATGGACCTTTTGCTTCAACTCTTCCATACAAAATGTTCTGTTTTAAACTGGAAATCCTTTTTTTTACGGGTAAAAAATGTCACGCCTGTCATGTCAGCTCTTAAATCTCATTCCCTCTGTCCGAAAGGAGTAAACAATGCCTCGTAACTTTTGTGGAGTATGTTATTCAAATCTTCATAATATCTGAGAAGTGTATATTTTTCACCGCTTTCTTTAAAATTAGCATTTTTAGTGACCAGTTTTCGTTCTCTGAGTTTCATATGAGCTGTTTTCACTATCCGTCTATTTGGGGTTTGACTCACGATGTGAATATGGAAACCGGTATTGGATTTAAAACAGCAATTTTTCATTTAAATATGTCCTATAAGCATTAATTTTAATGCTGAAACAATTTTGATTACAGGTAGAAGGAGATGAAACAGAGATTATCACAAATGGAGATTTACTGAAAAAGGAAACAGAAGGAAACAAAGAGCAAGAAGAAGAAACTTCATTGGAGGGAGAATTTATAAAAGTGGAGAAAGAATCATACGATTTGAGAGATGCTTCTCCTGCAGCTGACAAAGTATCTGAAACAGTTCATGAACATAAAAGACCATCTTTCTTTCCAAGAAGCACAAACATTTCAGATGAAAGCAGAGAGATGATAGTAGAGTTAGAAAAGATCAAAGAACTGGAGCTGGAATTGAAGAAAATGGCTGGAGACTTGAAACATTCTGAATCCGAGAATGCGGACCTGAAGGAGGAAATTCTTGTTACCAAGGATCTGTTACACAAAAGGGGAAAACAGTGCGAGGAACTTGAACTTAATCAAAAAAAGTTGCAGGAACAAATCACTGAGGCCGAGGAGAAGTACAACTCACAGCTCAAAACACTCCAAGAAGCACTGGAAGCTCAAGAAATGAAGCATAAGGAGCTTATCAATGTCAAAGAATCATTTGACGGTCTCACAATTGAGCTCGATAACTCAAGAAAGAAGATGCAAGAACTGGAGCAAAATCTTCTATCTTCAGCCAGCGAGGTACAGAAGTTTGAGGAGCTGAGTAACAAGAGCGGTTCACATGCTGAATTGGAGACCAAAAGAGCCATAGAGTTTGAGAAATTGCTCGAACTGGCAAAATTGAGTGCAAAAGAAATGGAAGATCAGATGGCTTCTCTGCAGCAAGAACTCAAGGACGTTTATGAGAAGATTGCTGAAAACCAAAAAGTAGAAGAAGCACTTAGGAGTACTTCAGAGGAGCTTTCCACAGTTCAAGGGGCATTAGACGTTTCCAAATCTCAAGCTCTAAATTTGGAGCACAAGCTTCAATCCAAGGAAGCTGTGGTAGATGAACTGAGCAAAGATATTGTTGCCCTTGAAAATTTATTCTCTCAGGCCAAACAAGATCTTCAGTCAAAGGTTGCTGAGTTGGAAGAAGTTACGTTGAAACTGCAGGAAGAGGTGACAACAAAAAAGCTGGTGGAAGAAAGAGTCAAGATTGAGGAAGAACGTGTCTCAACTGTACAAGAGGAACTGGCCAGAATAATCACACAGAAAGAAGATCTAGAAGCAGCGGTTGTGGATCTTAATGGTAATGTATTTCAATTAAAGGAGTTATCTAGTGATCTGGAGTCAAAGTTGAATGTCTCAGATGAAAATTTCAGCAAGGCCGATACACTTCTTACTCAAGCTTTGACAAATACTGAGGAGCTTGAGAAGAAATTGAAATCTGTAGAAGATCTGCATCAAGAATCAGGAGTTGTCGCTGCTAGCGCAACACAAAAGAACGTTGAACTTGAGGATATTTTGCGAGCTTCAAATGCAGAAGTAGAAGAAGCGAAATCACAACTTAGAGAGATTGAGACAAAGCTGATTTCTTCCGAACAAAAGAACGTGGAGCTTGGGCAGAAGAAAAACCAGATGGAGCTAAAACTAGAAAATGCTGAAAGAGAACTCAACTTATTATCTGAAAAAATAGCTGATACTGATGCCACACTCAGAGGAGCCCAGGAAGAAAAATTTCAGCTAGAGAGTAAAATTCAAGATTTTGAAGAGAAGGTAGCCGAATTGAAATCTTCTGTGGATCAGTCATCTCTGAAAAATTCTGAGCTCCAGAAGGAGTTGAGTGAGTTCTCTGTGAAATGTGCAGACCATGAGGGTCGAGCCAATTTGACCCAACAGCGCAGCCTTGAACTGGAAGACTTGATGCAGGTATCTCATTCTAAAGCCGGGGATGCCGTCAAAAGGGTGGGTGAATTGGAAATTCTACTTGAGGCAGAAAAGTACAGGATCCAGGAATTAGAAGATCAGATAAAAACTTTAGACACAAAATGTATTGAAAAAGAAGCAGAATCTAAGACATTGATGGAAAAAATATCTGAACTTTCAGAAGGACTAGAGATATTCCAGACTAAATCGAGAAGTCTTGAAGTTGCTCTGCAAATGGCAAATGAAAAAGAGAGAGAATTGACCGACTGCTTGAATGTGATCAAAGAAGAAAGGAAAACATTGGAGGATTCCTCTAATAGTTCAAGCAAGAAGCTCTCAGAAACCGAAAATCTGCTAGAACTATTGCAAGACGAATTAAAATTGGCCCATGAAAAATTGGAGAGCGTCGAAAATGATCTCAAGACCTCTGGAATTAAAGAGTCTGAGATCGTGGAGAAGCTTAAATCTACTGAGGCGCAGTTAGATGAAGAGTCAAGAGTACTAGAGCAAACTACCACAAGAAACTCAGAGCTGGAATTGCTGGTAGAATCTCTGACCAAAGATTCAGAACTAAAGCTTCAAGAAGCACTGAAAAGTCTTGCAGAAAGGGATTCAGAAGCTAAATCCTTGTGTGAGAAAATTAAGATTCTTGAAGAACAGAAGAAGTTTTTCGAAGACGAGGCAGCTGAGACAGCAGAAAGATCAGCATCTCTTAAGGCCGAATTGGATGACAGTTCAATGAAATCGATTTCTCTTGAAAGCACCATTGAAGAACTCCGTAGCAAGATCCTGGAAGCAGAAGAGAAATTTGATCAGTCTCTGTCGGAAAATGAACTATTAGCTGGGACAAACCTGCAACTTAAAAACAAAGTTAACGAGCTTGAGGAATTGCTACACTCAGCTCATGCTGAGAAGGAGGCCACATCTCAAAAGTTGGCTTCTCACATTAATACAGTTGCTGAATTAACAGACCAGCACACTAGATCCTTTGAACTACACTCAGCAACTGAATCACGGGCCAAGGAAGTTGAGACACAGTTACAAGAGGCTCTTGGGAGAATCACAGAGAAAGATTTGGAAGTTAAGGAGTTGAAGGAGAAGCTGAACGAGTTTGATATCCGAGTAAGAGTCCATGAAGAACAAGCTGATGAATCATCTGCTGTTGCTGAAAGTCTGAAAGCGCAACTAGAAGAGGCTCTTTCGAAATTCAAATCAATGGAAAGTAGCACTGGAGAGTTGCAAACCCGATGTGCTGAATTTGAAAAGGAGTGTGAAGCGTTAGCTGAGAAAAGTTTTAAGCAGACGCAAGAACTCGCCGAATATGAGGGCAAAATGAGTGACCTGCATAACAAAGTGTCTGCGACTGTGGTAGAGAAAAATGAAGCAGTAGAAGAACTTAACTCTTTGAAGACGAAAATTGAAGATTTGACCCAAGAATTGGCAACTCAAGCAGAAAAGCTACACTCAGCTCATGCTGAGAAGGAAGCCACATCTCAAAAGTTGGCTTCTCACATTAATACGGTCGCTGAATTAACAGACCAGCACTCTAGATCCTTTGAACTACACTCAGCAACTGAATCACGTGCCAAGGAATTTGAGACGCAGTTACAAGAGGCTCTTCAGAGAATCATAGAGAAAGATTCGGAAATTACGGAGTTGAAGGAGAAGCTGAACGAGTTTGATATCCGAGTAAGAGTCCATGAAGAACAAGCTGGTGAATCATCTGCTATTGCTGAAAGTCTAAAGGTACAACTTGACGAGGCTCTATTGAAATTCAAATCAATGGAAAGCAGCACTGCCGAATTACAAACCCGATGTGCTGAATTCGAGAAGGAGTGTGAAGGGTTAGCTGAGAAAAATTTTAAGCAGACGCAAGACCTCGCTGAATATGAGAGCAAAATGAACGATGTGCATACCAAATTCTCCGCGACTGTGGTAGAGAAACATGAAGCAGTAGAAGAACTTAACTCTTCGAAGAAGAAAATTGAAGATTTGACCAAAGAATTGGCAACTCAAGCAGAAGAGCTACAATCTCAGGTTTGATGCACCTCGAAATCACTTCTCGTCTTTTGAGTGATAACTAGTAATGTCTGCTTCTCTTGGGTTTTTCTTGATATATAATGTAAGTATTATTTATTTATGTTGCAGATAGCTTCAGTTATGAAAGAAAACAATATGATCCATGAAACATATGAAAATACAAGAAAGGAACTTGGAGCAGTCATAGCCCAAATGGAAGGACAGCTGAATGAACAGAAGGCAACAGAGCACACTCTAAAGCTTGAGGTGGAAAATCTCAAGATTGAGCTCTCTGAGATGACTGTGTTGCTTGCTCGTGTGGTGGAACTCGAGCAGCAATTGACATCGGCTGAGAATCGTCTAAAAGAAGAGGTAGCAATGGTCTATTCAAATTAGTAAAAGCATCATAAATTTGCTTATAGTTGATGAATTACGATAAAGACAAACTTAATTGGGTGTAGGTTGGAAACGTTCATATGGCGGCAGCTGAAAAAGAGGCAGAACTTACAACCAAATTGGAGGAGCATGTGCACAAGCTCCAGGATAGAGATATTTTGCATGAGAAAGTAATGCAGCTTCAAGAAGAACTACATGTTGCTCATTCCACCATTGCAGAACAGGTAACTGGTGCAAATTATATACAATCTTCTGAGCATATTAGTAATTTCTAATTTGTGGTAGTTGCTAAAATGCTAACTCACAATGCTTAACAGTTTTGAGTAAATTACCAGACCAGCCTCTTCATAATTACAAACAGTAAATATTAGTTAATGTTCTTATTTAGAATTAAAACTAATTAGAGAAGCTTAATATCTAACCGCTAAATGTTACTGAAAGTAGGATTATTAAGCAATCAGTTTGTCATGATGTCCTCCGAGAAAATTGAGCAATTTTGGACTATTGAGTAATTGATCTGAAATTATCATTGAGCAGAAAGAATCACACACAAAATTAGAGTTTGAAAGAGAATCTTCTGTGAAAAGCACACTTGAAGTTCTTGAAGACAAGCATCAACAAGTTGGACTTCTGGAGAAACAAATTGAAGAACTAGAGCAGAAACTACAACTTGCTGATACGAAATCTCTAGAAAAGGTCAGTTTTGTATTTATAGCTGTTCACGTAACTTAGTAATTCATTGACACAGATTGTAAGCAACCACCAGCAGGTACAAATAAATGCAAGTTTAACATAAAACTGCTTTGGCAGTAACTTCATCAAACATAGTCTATCCCTTGCATCTCTGTATTTAACTTCTTAGGTAACCTTTTATTTCCCAGAATTTTAATAGTCCAGTTATGTGCTTAATCTAGCAGGATGAAGCGATAAAGAAACATGAAGGAGTCTATGAGGAATTGGAAAATCTGAAGAAGAAATCGATCCAGATTTCTGAACTAGAGAAGAAAATCGAAGAACTTGAGAGCAAACTGAAGTTGGCAGAGACAATCTCCAAAGATAAGGTAAACTACTACTATGTTTATTTGCAAAGACTATATAACTAATGGATCTTAATCTGAGATGACAGTATAATTTTGAAACTTGTATTGCATTTGTACTGAAATGACTATTGACTACAGAGTAAGGAAGGAAGCTCAATCGAGTCAAAAGACGGGATAGAGGTGAAATCAAGAGACCTATTCGATTCATCATCGACGGTCTCCTCATCTCTATCAAAAAGAAAGAGCAAGAAGAAATCAGAAGCAACATTATCTACTACTGCTGCTCAAACTGAGTCTGCTTCAACACATTCTAAACATGAAATCTCTCCAGCTCTGACTCTTCAGTTCATCTTTGGTGTTGCTATTCTCTCTGTTTTCCTTGGCATTTTTCTTGGAAAACGTTACTAATAAGCTTGGTGTTCAGTATTCTTGGCCCTATATTTTTGGTTTCTGTTGTTGATTTTTGCACAGCAATGAAAAGCTTGTTGTTAGTGTGGGAGTGATGAGTTTTAGGTCCTGAAGTTGGTCTGGGAATTTGTTTTTAATCACTCCCTGTACCTGTATACAGTCCTATACAGTTGTTGTCTGGGGTTCAAGGTTGTATCTTAAAAAAAATCTGTATTGCAGTAAAGACTTTGCTATTTCATGGAGCTCTACTATGTTTCTCGGTTTATTTTTCCCAACTTAATTTGCTGAAGATAACTAAGAAATTAGAGTTGGAAGAAATGTGTTCTTATTTGCCGTGACCGACCTGCATTATCTTCTCTTACTCATCCCGAATATCATCTCACTTGTTCTACTGAGCCGGAGTTCTTCGTGGATCAAACCAGATTAGCGACCGACCCCATAAAAGCCTAAAATTGCACCCCATTTGTCACTGTTGAGCCAGTGGTGTCTACAAAACAACACCTTGTTACTCTCGATTTTTCAAGAGTAATTTGGAGGGAATAGATAGGTGTTTACAACACCATAGGAAACTTCCAGTCAAGAAAAACAAGAGAGCATAAAGAAAAATGTAGCACATAAAGAAAAGAAAAGTTAAAAATTAAAGAGAGGGAGTCCGACAAAATGGGCAGCAAGAGAGATGTAGAACCCTAACAGATCTAATACCCCCCTACACTACCACCCCAAAAAAAAAAAAAAAAAAAAAAACAAAAACAAAAAAAAAACCCTAAAAGTCTACAAGAGTTTCTAAGCCTACACAAGAATTTACAGCTCCATCATGCCAGGGGCCTGATACCTAACAATCAAGATAAACAAAAGGCTGGGCACACCAGTTTATCAAGCCACAAACCTGCAACAGAAGGTTTCTAGCAACAAAATGAAACCCTAAAATAGGCGACAGAAATCCCTTACAGGCAATGGAGCATTGTTAACAGCTGTGTTGTCAGATAAGGATCGTGAAAAAGATTATTCCCCAACGTTCTCCACAAAGATTGCTTAGCAGGGACTGCAAGAAAATCTTTTCCAACATGCTCCAAGAAAAAATTGACCAAGGAGGAGGATTTCTTCTGCTAGAGCCGCTCTTTATCTTACTTGCACAGGTTTCTGAAAACTTAAGCTACTTGTGATCATGAAAAACAAGAAATTGCGCAACCACTTGCTCAAAAACTCAGTATCTAAGATGTCTATGGATTCTGTGAGGTGTCTACTTTTTCACTACCATAGGATACTTTCTACGCAGATGGATTACTAGTTCCTTTCTTAACCCTTTTAAGAACCTTCTTAACCCTCCTCAATGGTCTTTCTTCGGATTCAGACTGCATGGTTACAGATGACACTTTTGGCTTACATGCACGTTCACATCCATCATCCCCATCAACCATCTTCGCAGTAGATTCATCCTTGACAACTGAAAGGGGAATGATGTGGTGCAATGTCTGGCCATCAGTTTTTCCACTAGGGAATTCAGGCTTAATAGACTTCAATTCTACAGAACTTTCTCTGCCATCACATGTTAGAGAACCATCAGTCACAGCATTGGTTTTTTCAGAGTTCACTTTGTCAGCCTCAATACAAAAGGGAGGTTCTTCAGCCAACTGTTGCAATGAGTCCCTTGTGTCAGGTTCTTGGGACTGTTTCTCCTTATGCAGAGTCTCACCAGTACCTTTGAGATATGCTTTAACTTTTTCCCCTTTGCGCTCGCTTTCAAAAGAACCACCACTAAACTCTTCAAATGCAATATTTAAGCCTCTTTTAGTTGTTTGTTGCAGAGATACATCACAGACCATGGTATCTTGAGATAACCCTTGCCTGTTCAATAAGAGGTTTTCAGCAACGAGTCCTTCGGACAGCGCTTTCTCTTTGTGACTCTCACCTGTGTGTCGTTCAATAGCCAAATCAACCTCAATTCCTTTACCTTGAGGTTCAAAAACACCATCAGTAAGCTTTGGTCGTGCTTTACTTGAAACTTCCATAGCTGTTTGTTTGAGGCCTTCTGTACTAACCACGCGGTCCACGCCATCCTGAGATGACCATTGCGCTTTCGGCATGTGGTCACTAGCAGCATGTACTTGTGATTTTCCCTCTTTAAGATCCTCAACAGCATTGATGGTAGGAGTGCAATTTAACATGTTACTTTTGATTTCACTTTCAGAAGGACTGTGCTCCTGTACTGCTGTTATAGCGTCCTCTTCAACCGTTTCTTTAAGACCCACAGCACTAAACACAACATCTTTTGTTAACCCTTCCATGTTCAAGCAGCAGCCTCTAGAACCAAGCTTTTGGGCAAGATGCTTTTCTTTGTAGCACCCGACACCGCTTGACACAAAAGAACAACCTTTACGGCTTCCTTTAATCTCAGTTTTAACAGAACCAACAACAGGATTTTGCAGCGCTTCATGTGAGCTGTCTTCGTCTGTTTCATTCCTACCCCTAGCACAAACAACGGCAACTTGGGATGGAGTATGCACAGTCAACAAACACTCTTTGGCAACAGCTTCTCCACATTCCCCTTCCACTTTCATATCATCATTGGCTGATATACATTTAGGACAGAAATCAACTGTTTTTCCTTCGCTTGCTGTTTTGACCAAAGCATCACCAACCACTTGTTCTGTTAAATTCGAGCACTCACTGTGATCTGCATGATTTCCTCGCACATTGTGATCTAACTTACTTTCCAACAAGCAGTCTGTAGCAACAACTTCTCGGGACAATCCTACTTCAATATCATTGCGAGTTGACCCAATCAGTTCTCTGTCACTGTTGCCTTTGCTCTTCCGACCAAAATCTTGAGGTAACTCATCCTGTCTGCGTCCAATTCCTTCTCCACCAGCAACAGAACCAAATGACGGTCTCACCAGTTTCCTTTTCTTGCCAGGGACAACTTCTGAGTCAAAACCCTTAACACATCCTCTCAACCCACTTCCCTGTTGTCCCTTTCCAGTTTCGCTGCGCCGTTTATAGTTGACTAGTGGAGCCTCTTCCCCATCTGTTTCCATAAGTTTTTCCTCTTCACTGGCCAGATTATTATCATCTTCAATCTTTGCTTTCTTGGCATGACCCTCATCACGAGCAATAGATCGTCCGAAGTTTCTCTTATTACTGCCATGATCATTATCAGGAGCAGTAAGGCGATTGGGATTTTTCTTCATATTATCACGAACCTCAACACTAGCAGTAAATTGTCTGGACTTTCCCTTACTGGTATCATGTTCATCATCATGGGAAGAAGATCGCCTTAAGATTCCCTTACTAGTATCACGATCATCATCAAAAACAGCAAATTGTCCTAGGTTTCTCTTACTATCACCAGGATCATCATTATTGTGATCTACAGACACTCTTGAGTTTTTCTTACTACAACCAAGATCATCAACACACCACTTTGAGTTTCTGTTATCATCACGAGCAGTGTGCCATTTTGAGTTTCTGTTATCATCATCAAGAGCAATACGCCTTTTTAAATTTCTGCTAGTGTCATCACGAGCAATAGATTGTCCAGAGTTTCTCATCCCCTTCCTACTTCTGTTCTGATAGTGCAATTCGCCCATGAGTTGCTCCACTGCCATAGCACTTCCAGTATTACCTTTCCCATGTTGATTTTCGGTAATGTTGCCTTTAACCTTATTCAAGCGAGAAAACACACTTCTTCTTGTTTTCTGAGTATCCGAACGAAGACTTACGTGATTTCGGTAGTCCTTAATATCTTCAGTTGGATAATCATACCCAGGACTTTCGCCTGGATCCAGTTTTTGAGATTCGCGAGAATAATAGTCCAACTGAGGGACAGGATTTTCATTGATTTCCAGGGGAAGAGCAGCCGAAGTGTCCATCTGCCAATACCGTAATCCTCCACCAATACAACCAAGGTGATGCACGGGAGAGGCACCAGTACCTGAAGCCAGGCCAAAGGATGAAGAAAATGTATTTTCCCTTTCATTGATTTCATTTCTTAAACCAGGCATTCTTGGTACAGAGTTCTCGAGTATTAAGTGATCAGGGAACATCTCAAAATTACTGGAAGCTGAGTTCTGGTTTCCATGATAACCACACTCCGGAATTCGAACATCAGATCCGAGCGGTATGTAATCTTGAGGGTTATCAATCATAGCATTTGGATTATGAAATCGTATGGTTGGTACAACCGAGCTTTCTGGTTCTGGGTGGGTTGTTGGAATTAGCTGGCTTCTATAACCTGCATAGGAACTATCTGGTGCAATCGAGCTTACTGGTTCTAAGTGGGTTGCTGGAATCTGGCTTCTACGATCTGGATAGAAACTATCTGGTGAAGTCTTGGAATAAGAAGTATGTTCATGTGAAGGAGTGGTGCGGTTATCTACACCAAGTGATGATGAATTTCCATAAACATATCGTGGATGTTCAGAAATGTAAGAACTGTTGTAGGGAGTACTCATAAGCTGATTATCACGATCATCTCTTCGCGGAAAGTGTTTTTCAGAACTTCCTAAGCGATAACTGATCCGGCTAGGTGACGTACGGTACCCTGTCGAGTTCATCCTGACTGGGGCGTTGTTCCTACCCGGTTCAGTCCCAGCTCTATCAGTTGTAACAACCCTCCTGCCATTCCCAGATACACTTACTGTTCCCAAACCAGATTTTCCGCGCTTCCTCATTACTTTGGTGCTAGTTGTTAGACTCTTGGATGGTAGTGAGCTATCCTTGATTCTTGTGCTGAACAAAAGTAGCAGCTTGTGAACCTATATTCAGATGAACAGGTTTTAGACGCTAATGAAGCAATCCGATAGATTATGCAGCAGAATTTCCATGACTAACAATATAAAATAGTCAAACCTGATCCTCAGAGAGACCAAAACCGAACTTTTCTTTTGTATAGTAATTATCTTTAACAGCATCACGGAACTCACTTTCTGAAACCGGATGGCATTTCCATTGGCTCCTGAAGGAAACCTGAATTTGAAAAGGCAAACTGATAAATTACATAGTTTTTACATTTCTGAACATGTGAATAGCAAATACTCGGAGAGGACATTGGTAACAGGATCTTAAGTATCTGATTCAAGTAGTCCAAATTATTCTGACGACGCGTACTTAAAAGACAGACCTGAGCAGGAAATTGCTTCCCTGAAGACTTGAATGCGTTTGGTTTAATATTCATGGCACCGTCTGAGTTAGCCCGAAACACACCATAAAGTTTTCTCTCCTCGTACTCGAAAAGAAACAAAACCATTCCGCATTTTATTTTATTCACAAAGTGTGCTTGAGAAGACGGAAGGCCAAAAAGTGATCGTTCAAAACATTCTTGTTTTGTCCTACGGTTGCTCATGAATATTGCACCAAAAAATGGAGGACCACTTCTGGAATGACTGTTTTCCTCATCCCCTTTGACGTCCATGAATTTCCTTAGGTAAGGGCTACCGAATTCAGCAGCGACGGTTATGGCTAAGACACATCAAGGGATTCTAAGTAGACGGTACACTATTAAAACATGAGAGTTGTGAAAAGGAACAGACAGAAACTCTTGCAAGATCTTAGTATCATCTCAGAACAATTAAAACAAAAGTAATAACTAAACGAAAATCAAAATAAACACACCACCAAATTTTATCAGGATTCTCATCGCCGAAAGAGAATCATAACTACAATACTCCTTGTGGTTGTAGAAGCAAAAGATCCTTTCTAAAATATGGTAAACTCATATGTGTCTAGTCAAGCAAATGATATTACTCTAAAGTCTAAACTAAAGAGTCATCTTAGGAGCATGTGGACTAATTGCAAAAATGAAGTATCGATCATAGAAAACAGCCGAAGGATACACACACATTCATACATGCAACGCAGCATAAATCATCATATATATACAATCTAAAGTTAGATCAGTGTTTGTTAGCAAAAAACAGTGAAGACAGAATCAAACATTTCAAGACAACACAGAGATTCCTGGAATCAGCATTTTCAGGGTACGATTTTATTTACATAAGATTGAACCAAACAATGATTTAGGCCAAAGTAGAACAAAAAAAAAAGCCAAACAAACTCAGAATATGAACCATCCATCCACTTAAAAGATACGACATTAAGAATTAATTAAACCCAGCCACCGAATACTAATCATAATATAGAGAATCAAACAACACATATCCGAAATCAATCACAGATGATATTCATAGAGATGTAACAGAAGAATGAGGTAAAAAAACAAATAAACATACCAGATGGAAAACAAAAAGGAAACCCTAGAAATTGAAAAGCAGACGGAATCAATCAAAAAAGGAAACGAGAAGGACAAATAGAAGAGGAGGAAACTACCGAAAAACAAGTGGTTAGTGAAGCGAGGAGTTAACCGCCTCTGTGCGTGATAGCGATTGCACGATGACGATGAAGAAAGTAGTTATTTAGAAGAATAGAGAGAGAGAGAGAGGAGAGAAGATCTATTAGAAAACGAAACTAATGCATCAGCCAAAGATCTCATTTTTTAATACATTTAAATTCAACACAAGTTGACTCCAGTCAGTTTTCTTTATCTTGCAATGCAATCATACACGCAAATTTTACCCGGCCCAATCCAACATTTTAGCAAATGGATATCCAACACGTATTTTGGTGGATTGGATGTGGATGAATCTCTAAACCGATAATTTTCACGAGTTGGATACATGCGGTACATACCTATTATTGGATACCTATCCCGAAAGATAGTTTTGTATCAAATAAAAATATTGGACACTTGTCCCGAAAGATAGTTTTGTATCAGACAAAAGTATGAATGATATTACAGCAAACTCAATAGCTGAAGCATAATGTCACTTGACTAGATCCTCAAGTTCCATATATTGGTCTCTGTTTTAATGTATTTTGCAAGGTTTTCCTTACTGGAAGAATATCATCCATAAACCAATTGATGCAATTCCCCATTTTATGTCACTTGTACGTGTATTGATCTTGTTGTTACAAGAGTATTATTAAATCCATATTGTAATTTATTAAATGATCAGATAAGATTCACGTGGAGTTCTTTTTTTTTCTTCTTCAATAAATTTATTAATTAACTAGCATTGTGGAAACAACAGGAAACTATATATGAGAAAATACAAGTGATAGATAAAGATGATCGGAGAGAAAATTTATTAGACTGCAAAAGAACTTTAAAAGATAAAACAACTTCCCGATCAAGAAAATCTATTACTTTATTTTATTTTGAGAAAATTTGCAGTATGTTTATTTGGCTCTGATGATCGGGTGAATCTGAGTTGATTCAGTTTGCTAGATCATAGCTCAGTTGAACCCACCAAGCGTTGGTATGTCAAGTTTGGTTGTCATATTTTAGTATCAAAACCCATCTAGAATCGCTTGATTATTTACTAGAGTCAACTTCGTTTAGGTTATACTAGAAAATCTAGGAATGTTGAGATGTACAAGTATTACTATGAAGACCTGAAGAAAGTGAAGAAATAACGACTGCAATGAAGACATCATCCTTCTTCTTGAGGTTAGTAATATTGACCTGATCTTGTTTCCATTCCTAAGGTATCTTTCAAGTCGCTTTAAATTGAAAACATAACATGCGAAGTCATATTTATAATACTCTAGTGATTAGACTTGGTCATAGCATTATGATCAAAATATCAAGGAATTATATTACGAAGTATAAACGCTTATCTTTTCAAACTTCGTAAATACGACATCAACATAATCTATATATTTAGTTACTTGATTATGTGTAGAATATAGTTCTGATTTCATCCTAGAAAACTATGTATTATTACATTGGTTTAAGAAATTAGATGTATGAAATTGTTTCATAATCGAAAGGGAAATCATGATTGTGTTGGTTCGGTTCTTTATTGAATATCTTTTGGATGACCAATACAAGATGACAAGGTAGAACCTATCTTGACTTGTGTTGATAATTGAGGTATAACCGGTCTATAGTGTGTAGCAAGTTGCAATCGGTCATAAGCTAATTTGTGAAGCAAGGTGTAACCAGTCACAAACTACAATGGGAAGTTAGTTGTAATCGGTCACAAGCTCCTTTGGGAAGCAAGGTGTAATCGATCACAAGCTACTTTGCAAAGTAAGGTGTAACCTATCACGAGCTACATTGAGAAGCATGGTGTAACCAGTCACTACTTATCTTATGGAGCATGGTATAACCGATCACAACTTATACTGCGAGTCTTGGTATAACCGATCCCAAGAGCAAAACCCAGTTTCCAAAGTTTACACATTTCTTCATGGTTGTGTGTCAATTAGGAATTAGGGTTTGCTAAGAGAAACTTCTAGATGTCGACATTATTTGAATATGTACATAACTCTTATCATTAATGTTCAAAGATATTCCTTGATGCTCAAGGTGATCACATTCCGAAATATTGAAGAAAAAGAAAATTATGATTTTCATAATATATGTTTTAATTACCAGCAATTAAAGCATATCCTCTGGAAAACATTATTAGTTAATGTGTTACACTAATAATAATAAAAATTCTAAGAGAGATTTCAGAAATGTTAGTTAATATTTATTGGAAATAGGAAAACCAAAATTAGGTACTTTAATGAATATCTTGAGAATATTTTCGGTTTTGGAATTTCCTTGTTGTCCAAACAACCTTGGTCTATGAATACTTGAGTTTGCATTTCTTGCAAACTATCCTAAGAGCTAGGCAAACTTCATTCGTGTTGTTTCTGGTGGAGCCGTCTATTCGGAGAGGAAAGTACCCTAATTAGGCGAAATCTCTTACGAGCGCTCGTTTAAAGACTTATGCGGGATCAAGAAGCTCTACGAGTACCGTTGGTGGGAAACTAGATAATTGCATTGTTATTTTAGTTTTGGATTATTGATTTGATTGACTAACGGTTGTTGAAACTTTGATTGCACCTAGTTTGATTATTCTTGAGAGCCTTTTCTTCTGACATAAGGGTCACTCAAACTGGATCAAAGTATCGATGAGATCTTTAGAACCATTTGCAGATCTAAAGATATCTTGTGATAATTTTTTGTTAACAGACTCTGTTTTGTGCGTGATTGATCACAAGAGGATTCAAGTTTGTGTTATGCAGGTTATTGAGAAGTCAATTGAAGATTTGAAGACAATGAAGATTTTCTTATTAGTTTTCGTATCTTGTGAATTTGTGCACACATCCTTATCGGCTGGGATCCGACTTAGATTAGATTTATCTAATCAGAAAGTCGTATTGACCGGAAACTATAATTTGGTGGTATTTTTCAATATCTGAATCTGATAGTTGTGAATCTGAATCTAAGTTACTGATTCGGATTGATCTTACCCGACAAAGAAATTTATTAGTTTAAACGGAAGAGCCTTTGTCGACAACTCAAACATATCTTTCACCAAAGATTGAATAGAGTGGTTATCAAACAGTTTTATTCTTTTATTGTTTGGAATACGATCCAAAGGAGTTGGGATTCATGTATGTGACTTTAGAAGTCGAAGACACAGGGATACTGAGGAAACTAAGTAGCTAGGGGTAGTTTACTTGGTCTCAATTATACGAAGTTGGCATTAAATTATGTATAACATCTTAATTATGAGAATATTCAAAACTGGACTAGCTCACGGGGTTTTTATGCATTTGTGGTTTCCTCGTTAACAAAATCTTATGTTGTGTTATTTACTTTACTTTCGCATTATAATTTGCTTTATATATTATAATAAAGTAAATACACTTGTGCGTTAATACTAATCACTTGATATTGACTATATAGTGTTTCGGTTTAATACCGTACCTATTATCAAGTGAACACTTTGTCGTTATATTGTCTCGATTTCATATCATAGACGATCACACAAAGTGTATACCATAATTGTCGAATTGTCTCGACTTTTTCCATAGATAATCACACTTGGAATAAGACTTACAGGTTGATTATTTATAAGATTGTGGTGTATTTGGGTACCCTCGTCTTTTCACAGTTGGCTAAATCGGTGATAAAATTCTTTGTTTTTCTCTTTTGATCTCCCTGATTCATGTGTATTTTCTGGTTCCTTTCAACCTAGCTATAAATGTTTTAGGTTTATACACTATTTCCATTAGATAGTTTATTAGATTTTAAATTGTTTATTCTATTTTATTTTAAACTTCTTAAAATTGTTTTTCCCCGACTTTCATGGATAACTAATCCTTGTGATTTGTAGTACTTTGTTGATTTCAGTAGTGTACCAGTTGTGGTCTTTTCTGTGTATTAGAGCCAGTTCCGCGTAGTTTTTTGTTTTCTGTGTGAAGATCTTGGGGTGTTTAGGAAGTAGCTAATCTTAAGCACAACAAACTGGTATCAGAGCCAGTTCTAGGGTTTCGTCTAGAGCTTGCTTGTTTGAAGTCAGAAACAGAGTTTGAAGGTGAAGATGTCGAACGCAAAGTTTGAAGTAGAGAAATTTGATGGTAAGAACAATTTTACCATGTGGCAATGTGAAGTTCGTGATGCTTTGAGTCAGCAAGACATAGAGGATGCTCTATTAGAAGTAAAACCTGCTGCACTAGAGATGACGGACGATGAATGGACAAAGATGAATCGTCAGGCTTCTAGCACAATCCGTTTGTGCCTTACAAAGAAGATAAAATACGATATGATGAGTGAGAATGTAACTTTCAAGCTGTGGAAGAATCTGGAAGACAAGTATGTAGTGAAAAGTGTTTCAAACCGAATTATGATGCAGAGAAGCCTTTTCAGATTCAACAAAAAACCAGGTACCTCTATGGTTGAACACCTCGCTGAGTACAATAGATTAATTGCTGATGCACTTAATATTGGTGTGAAACTCAAAGATGAAACCAAAACTTGCTGTTTTTTGGCATCTCTACCTGATTCGTATGAGACTTTCATTGATAGTTTATTGAATAAGATAGAGGATAAAACATTCAAGTTTGATGATGTGAATGCTGCACTTATAAGTTATGATATTAGGCAAAGGGATAGATATTTGAACAGGGAAACGACTAGTAAGGCCTTGACAGTCAGAGGGAAGTTTGACAAGAAGAATTCAGGTAAATCAAGGTTCAAATCGAAGTCCAAATCAAAGATCCCAGCATATGATGAATGTTCTTTTTGTCATCAGACTGGACATTGGAAGAAGGACTGTCCTAAAGCAAAGAACAAGGACAAGAAGAAGAACTTAAATGCAAACATTGTTGAAATCAAGTCTGGTGCTATTGAAGATGATGAATATGACAAGTTCTCGATGACTGTTCATGACTCCGCACTAGTTGCAGATACAACTGAGTGGATTATGGATTGCGCAGCTTCCTACCATATGTGTCCTAGGAAGGACTGGTTCGTTAAGTTTGAAAAGTTTGATGGACCAAGAGTGTTTATGGGTAATAATAATATCTGTAAAGTTGAAGGGATTGGGAAGATCTGTTTGAAGATGAATGATGGCGTCGTCCAAGAGCTTGAAGATGTTCGTTATGTACCAGAATTGAAGAAAAATATGATCTCAGTAGGTGAACTTGACTCCCGAGGGTTCGAGGTGACATTGAAAGGTGGAGTTTTGAAGGTATATTCCAATGGGCTAGTTGTTATGAAAGGTTTGAAACATGGAAACTTGTATTTTCTGCAAGGAAACACAAGTGTGAGTGAAGGAATTGCAGCAGTATCGGATATTGTTGACTACCAAACTATGGCATATGCGTTTAGGGCATACCGGAAAAAAGTCTTTGCAAAAGCTGATTTCGCAAGGCTTGTTAAATGGCACAAAATCATGCAGCAAGTTGGGATTTTGTGAACATTGTGTGAAGGGGAAGAGAACAAGAATGAAGTTTATGATCAGTAAAAACACCACCAAAGGAATTCTAGACTATGTTCACACAGATGTATGGGGACCTTCAAGGACTACATCCTTGAGAGGTAGGAGATATTTTGTCTCCTTTATAGATGACTTCACCAGAAGAGTATGGGTGTACACCATGAGTGGAAAGGATGAAGTTTTGGGAATATTTTTGAAGTGGAAAAAGAAGGTCGAGATGAAGACCGGCCGGAAAGTGAAGGCCTTAAGATCAGACAATGGTGGTGAGTACAAGTCTGATCCATTCCTGCGAATCTGTGAAGATGAAGGCATTGAGCGTCATTTCACAGTAAGGGAGACTCCACAACAGAACGGGGTGGCGGAGCGCATGAATCGTACATTACTGGATAAAGTACGATGTAGGTTGTCTAATGCTGGATTAGGCAAACAGTTTTGGGTTGTAGCTGTGGAATATGCGTGTCACCTAGTGAATCGGTTGCCAACAACGGCACTAGAAGGTAAAACTCCGATGGAAGTATGGTATGGTAAACCAGTTTCAGATTATGATATGTTACATGTATTTGGTTGTCCCTCTTATTACCATGTGAGGGAAGGAAAAATTGATCCTAGAGCCAAGAAAGCCATTTTCGTAGGTTTCCAATCAGGGGTAAAAGGATACAAGTTATGGTGTCCCGAGTCAAAGAAGGTTGTGATAAGTAGGGACGTTACCTTTAATGATACTGCAATGTGGAAGAATGAATCATCTGAAACGAATGAAGTAAGTCAGCAAATGACGGTGTTTGAACCTAATGAGAAATCAGCAAAGTCTGCCCACATAGACGAGAATTTAGAAGTTGAAGGTTCTGATGAAGACTTAGAATTGGGAACAATTGATGGTTCAACCTAAGAACCAGGTCCACAATTACAAGAAGAAGTAACACAACCTGAATTACCGGAACAAGCTACATATTATGATAGTATTTCTCATATGAAAGAACCAAGAAATACTCGCAAACCAGAACGGTTTGGAGATACAGTTGCATATGCATTACCGATTGTAGAAGAAGAAATTCCTACCACTTATAAACAAGCTGTCAAGACAGTTGAAAAGGTGGAGTGGGAGAAAGCCATGAGTGAAGAGATGGATTCTCTTGACAAGAATGGAGCTTGGGAGCTGGTGGAGCTACCTAAAGGAGAAAAAGCAATTGGATGCAAGTGGGTATATACAAAGAAGGAAGGATCTCCAATTACAAGCAACGTAAGATACAAAGCAAGGTTGGTAGCTAAGGGCTACGCGCAAAGGGAAGGGATTGACTATAACGAAGTGTTTTCTCCAGTGGTAAAGCATACTTCCATTAGAATTTTACTTGCTTTGGTGGCGCAATTTGATCTCGAGCTTGTACAACTCGATGTGAAAACTGCTTTCTTACACGGTGACTTGGAGGAGACGATTTATATGAAGCAACCTGAGGGGTTTGAAGTAGCTGGTAAACAAGATTGGGTATGTAACTTGAAGAGATCGTTGTATGGCTTGAAGCAGTCTCCAAGGCAGTGGTATAAACTATTCGACAAGTTTATGAAGACACAAAAGTACACAAGCAGCAACTATGACTCTTGTGTGTACTTCAAACAGCTCAAAGATAAATCCTTTATCTACTTACTTTTATACGTAGATGACATGCTTATTGCGTCTAAGAGTGAGGTGGAGATTCAACGATTGAAAAATCAGTTGAGTAGTGAATTTGAGATGAAAGATCTCAGTGAAGCAAGGAAAATTTTGGGCTTGGAAATTGAGAGAGATAGGAAATGTGGCACTATTAGTCTTTCTTAAAAGTCTTATTTGAAAAATAAACTGAAGCGTTTCGGTTTAGATGACAAGACTAAACCGGTAACATAACCTCTAGCTCGACACTTTAAATTGAATGTTAAACAGTCACCAAAAACAGTGGAGGAGCAGAGGTTAATGGCTGAAATACTGTATGCAAGTGTTGTTGGAAGCCTTATGTATGTTATGGTATGCACTAGGCCTGATATTTCACAATATGTTAGTGTAGTTAGTAGATATATGCATAATCCAGGGAAGGAACATTGGCAGGCTGTGAAGTGGATTCTGCGGTATATTCAAGGAACCGTAGATGTTGGATTGAAATTCTCACGAAATGAGAGAACTTGTTGCAAAGTAGTAGGATATTGTGATTCTGATTACGTTGGTGATTTGGACAAGTTTCGGTCCACTACCGGGTATATTTTTATAGTTACGAGTGGACCGACAAGTTGGAGGTCAACCTTACAGCCTACAGTAGCGTTATCGACAACCGAAGCTGAATATATGGCCGTTATAGAAGGTATAAGGGAAGCTGTTTGGATGAAAGGTTTGTTTGAGGAGTTGGGGATTCAGCAAGAGCAAGTAAGCGTGTATTGTGACAGTCAAAGTGTGACACACCTAGCTAAGAACCAAGTTTATCACGCTCGAACAAAGCACATTAATGTAAGATATCACAAAGTACGGGAAATTGTTGAAGAAGGTGAAATTTTGCTGGAAAAGATTGGAACTGCCAACAATCCAGTAGATATGCTTACCAAGGTGGTGACGGGAGAAAAGTTTAGACACTGTCTAAACTTGATCAGCATTGTGCATATTTGAGGACACCTTAGGGTGTAGTGGTGCTGTCAAGCACATGTGAATCCCTAGAAGGGAGTGAAGCATCTTTATGGTGATTGAAGAACTGAAGCATCTAAGGATGAGTGAAAGCAGCAAAAGTTTGAAGGAAATTGGATGTCAGATTTCATGCCAAGGTGGAGAAATTATAGAATAGTGAAGTTGTCCTAGAAATCTTGCCAAGGTGGAGAATTGTTAGTTATTGGCTCGATTTAGGAAACACCTTACTTTAGGAAAGACAAAACTGATTTCCTAAATCAGTTTGCAAGTCACTTTAGGAATCTGTTTTTTTTTTGGAATTAGTTCTCTATTTAGGACTTCTATTTCTAGGTGGATTCTAGATTATTCCTAGCCCTATAAATAGAGGTGTAACCCTTTGGTTATTGTATCTCAGTCTTAACTGTTAGAGGTGTGTGAAAAAATAGTTTGTCTATTCTCTAAGTTTCAATAAGAAGTATATTTGCTGCAGTGGAGTAGGCACATTGCCGAACCACTATAATTCTTTGTGTTCTTGTTTTTAAATTCCGCGTAGTTTTCTGTTTTTTGTGTGAAGATCTTGGGGTGTTTAGGAAGTAGCTAATCTTAAGCACAACAAATGAATATATATGTATTCAAATTCAAATCGGCTGATAACGTGAATGTTGTGTTAAAAAAGTTGTCATGGATCATTCATGAACATCTGGTGTTGCTGCAGAATTATGATAACTCGATACCGCTAGAAGATTATGAGTTTACACACCAAGTATTCTCTGTTATGTTCAAAGGGATTTCACTAGAACATGTGGATGATGGTATATATTATTGACAAACTTTATCAAGATATTAGAAGGAAAATTGCTAAAGAAGGAGGAAAAGGTTACACTAAAAGAGGGAGGGTGTCACTGCAAAAATTGAGGCAGATCAAAAGGGGGAATTGGTTTCTTATTGCTGCCAAACAAAAAGTATGGATCAAATATCATTTTGAGAAGCAACCTAGGAAATCAAATATCATTGTTTTATAATAGATCATAATGAGGAGTTGTGTAGAGAACGTGCTTGGAATATTTTCATCTTTAGCATGCCAGAACCTGGATTTCAATAATACTATGCCAACATGCTCATTTGGTGGAGAAAATGCTCAACTCGGCGACTGCACCTGAAGATGTTAATGGGGTTGATAACTCAAATGTGAATGGGCTTGATGAATCGGATGAAGATGAGGCTGACCCTGACCTGAGAAAACATAAAAGAAGTAAAGACTCGGGTTTAAAGGATAATTATATTCTTATTGAAACAAATTCTCAAATCCCTAACCAAAACTTCAGAGAGCTATCACAATTGATTGTCAATGGCAGAGGCGATCAATCTGAGATCGAGGATACCATCCATGGAGGTTATGACTTGAACATGGAGGATGTTGAGAATGGAGTTAGAGATCCAAATGTCTTGATGTGCCATCTTCCCGCTACATATTCAAGCACAAGTGCATCTAGTCAGGTTCCTCTCATATACCACTTTTGTTTTAATTTTTCCATCTATCTTGATTTGTTTGTTATACCCAATTTGTTTTTTAAATATTTTGCTTCATTCTGTGGATTTCTCAATTTTAGGGTTCCAACTCTCTTAGTCAATAATCGTAGAAATATTACTAGATTTGGCTTGAAGCATTTAATTTGTGTGATTGATCATCTCAATTCGCCCCAATTGTTTAAAGATTCCCAATTGCATACAAACCATCTGATTACTATATTTGTTCGTGTTTATTCTGATTGTTTTACTGAAGTTGTTAGCTTGGTCTTTTGTAGTGGGTACCATTTGTTGATGGGGAAAAAAGATTTAGTAGTTTTTTAGGAAAGTGAAGAGACGACCGTACGGACGGGACTCCTCAACTGAGCAAACTGCTTAACCTAAAACAGATGCACTGCACGAGAGTGCTTTGAGTTTGAGAGATCAATCTGTAGGACTCCGGCCTAAACCAAGATAATGGATGTTCTAGAGTAATTTCAGCCACAAAGAGGGAAGAGGGTTGATTTGTAGGAGGGAAGCTGAGAAGTGCATGAGATCAATGGTGATCAAGGATTGTGAATGTGTTATAGGTTTCTGCGAATGAACTGTTGGGTTCGAATAAGTTCTGATGGATTGATTGAATTCTGCTCTATTGAGAGTTGATGAGAATTTTTGGTTAGAAAAGTGTTGTCTCTTGTCTCTTAGAATAGTTGTCCTCAATCGTGGATTCAGAAACTTATTTATATTGCTAGAATGTAGACACATTGATCTCTAGTAAGTGTGATGGTTGCTCGAGTGAAAGAGTGGGAAAATGGGAAATCATGGTTAAACCAGTTCCAGGTCGTGCGGAGACTTGGTTGATTGTCCACCCACTACTTTGCTAACTCCCTCAACTGCTTGCACGACTTACTCACATTTCTCATCGTGGATGAACACACATGCAGTAGGCCGCCAGACCAAAACCCTAATTACTATTCCCCCATGTGATGAGACAGCTCACGAACGTGGAGTCTGCAAAGCAGACGTGTATTTAATTAGTCAGTTGTTAACTTGATTAGACGATGAGTCTAAGTATTGTTACGTCGAGCATGATTGCCGAGTGCTCTATGATTCATGGATTGAACATGTCTGCTGGGACAGTAATGGTGTTCAGACGTTGAGTCTTGATATCATTTTACCAGTCGAGATAATAACGATATTTTGATAATTTGGATCGAACGTCCGATGAAGTTGCTCGATCGAGGACTCATTTTGATATGTCAAACATTTGACATGAAATCAAAGATATTTTCGAATTATACAGAATGCTCTAATATATCACGAATGATCGAATGATAAGGTAGGAATCAGAAATATTGGATGGTCGTCCGTTCGAACCATGTTGCTCAGTCGAGCAAAATGTTGGTAGCAGGACCAGACATTGAATATAAATTAGAATATTGATTGTTGGATCAATATGATTCTCGAATGAATGTTGATGATTGAATCAACATGATGAATATTGACAGGCTGAGCAAATATTGCTCGTATGATGAATTGCTAAATATTCATAGTTGAATCACTATTAATACTCTGAGCAAATATTGCTCGTCTGTGTAAAATTAATGAATACTGATATTTGAATCAATATTCCTCGTCTGAGCAAATATTACTCATCTGATAAATTACTGAATATTGATGGTTGAATCAATATTCCTTCTCTGAGCAAATATTGCTCGTCTGAGCAAATATTGGTAACATGAGCAAATAATATATTAATTAAAAATTGGTAGCTGGACCGAATATTATATAATTAATTAAGATGTTGATTGCTAGATCAACATAAAATTATTAGTGTTTAGACTTGCTCAGAATTATAATTTGCAAAGCATTCAGTTCGAAACCCTAATTTTGATTGATTGCTGATCAATTGATGATTTACTGAAAATCAATCACTGAGTGAATGAGGGACTGGCTACATGGGATGATTTCCGACCACATAGCGTCCAGGTGCTTGAGTGAGCATTCACCAAAGTCCTTTGCCGACCAGTTGGTGAAAGGATGATTAAACGCTGGTTTAATCATTTATTAAAATAGTGCTCGTCCGAGGGTTAGGCAATAAAACCAAATAATGGAGAGATGGAAGACTGGACAAGGGGTGTTAAACTGGCCCTTAATGGTGGTGGGACCAGCTGGTGGCCGATTAAGCAAATTCCAAGTTGATTGGAAAGAGTTTGAACCCAATATGAACTGTAGAGAGCTAATTAGGTCAAAATTATGAAGATATGTGGGACCGCCTCCTTGCAAGCCTAAGGGCCTACCTTGGTAGGTCAAGGTGGCATGCCCGTGTCACCATAGTGTCCTTGTTTCAGTCCTGAGAATTTTGGTATTTTCCGGTTCGCGTTTGAGCAATATTTTGGATTTTCAAAAGAGTTTGATATTGACTGAAACTTTAGATTTTGCTCGATATTTTAAGAATATTAAAATAATAATATTTTAATATTTGCCGTGTGTAGCCTATTCGGCCATGTGACCATTTGACTTTTTGGCCTTTTGATGGTTTGAGCAATATTTGAGAAAATATGCAAAACTAGGGTTTTTGCTCAAACGAAGGAGTTTCATGAGATGAAGGAAACAATAATAAGAAGAAAATATTGGATAATAGGGTGTGGTACCAGCCACATCTAGGGCATGGCCGACCGTCTAGGTGGCCCGGTTCCGTGACTCCCTTTCCTATTTTTTATTATTTTCTCATCGTTTGAAGGAAAATATGGAGAAACTAAGAGTTTTGCTCAAACAAGGAAATTTTCTCGAATAAAGGAGTTTTCATGAGATTAGGATAAATAATAAAATTATGGTAAAATAATGGGAGAGGCGTTGGGCTGGCCACATCGGCATGACCGGCCGGCCGGTGAGCCCGGTCCCCTAGGCGCCTTTTTTTAATTTATTAATATTATTTTTCTCCCATATTTTGCATAGGTATCCTCGTTTGTCCATATTTTTTGAGTGCTCGTTCGTGCATTATTGCTAAGTACACTCGCACCATTTTCTCAGGGCTTACTCGGTGATGGCCCAGATGTCCGATCAGTGAATATTTATTACTAATTCATGAAATTCAGCTGAGAATCAGTCATGAAACAGAGTAATAAAAAAAATTGAGTATCATGGGTGATTTGACCATTACTTTGCATACCCATGAGAGATCAACCAACACTAGACCTAGTATTTCTGATTTTCCTTTCATTCAAGATTTGATTACTAGCTCCAACTTAAATGATTTGGGTTTCCCTGGTACACCTTATATATGGTCTAACAAATAATCCAATGATAATGTCATTAGAGCTAGATTAGATAGGGTTATGGGAAATGGTTTGTGGATCAATCACTATGGTAATAAGAAAGCATTTCATATTGATTTTACAGGATCAGATCATATCCCAATTATTTTGGTGACTAACCCTCAATCCCAAAATAGTTACAAAAATGTTGGAGTAGAGAGACCCAACATGTAAAGATCCAATTAAGAATGCTTATACTACTAATGCTAGGGAGTCCAATTGAAAACATGGGGGTACCAAAATGCACCACAACTTTTTCTTAGGCAACCTGTATTCCGAGAGTTCAACTTAATGAATCTCAATCAAGGAATAATATTTAGAGTTATATCTCTTTCTCTCACAATCAAAAAGTTTACAGAACCAAATCCGTGAAACTGATTTACGTGTGAGAATTCATGGACTATCTCAAAAATCAATATCCAAGAATCAATCAAGTCGTATCTAACAAACAAGGATGGATGTTTCTATTTTGATTGATTAACGTACAACCTATGATATTTTAATTATAAAGATAAAGAATATAACGCGGAAAAAGAAATAACACAGACACAAGAAATTTTGTTAGTGAGGAAACCGCAAATGCATAAAAACCCCGGGACCTATTTCAGATTGAACACCTAACTGTATTCAGCCGCTACAGACACTAGCCTACTACAAATTAACTTCAGACTGGGATGTAGTTGAGACCGAATTAAACCTTCATAGCAATTCAGTTACAATCGCTCTCCTTACGCCTTTTGAATCCCATCAGGACTCTGCGCAAATGATTTCCTTATCTGACGCCCTTTACAGCCTAAGAGTTGTTTCAACTCAATTGAAGACTTTAAACCAATCTGTCTCCAATAGATAAGCATATATGTGTGATTTCCTTTTTGATCGTAGATCAAGATGAGATTAGAAATCGATATCGATAAACAAAGTCTACCTAACCTTAAAATCCGAACTTATGCTTCCCGAAGAGTAACCTAGATTATTATTCACCTCACAAGTATTAAACTTGTGGAATCAACAAAGTCTGAGACGAAGAGAACTTTGATAATTTCTATCTATCTTGATTTATAGAGCAAGCTCAACAATCAAATAAGACAAGGATACTCAAGCTATCAAGATAAACAATAGATGTACATGGCTTCACGAATTCCTACGAAGTTTTTTAGTCGCTAAACCCTGAAAGGGTTTTAGGAAGAGGACGACTCTAGTTTAAAATTAGGACACACAAAAGTAGTGTCGGGATTCAAAGATCCTAGTTGTTTGAGGTTCCCCTTTTATAGACTTTCAAAGCATATGTTGCATTAGGTTTAAGCTAAGATAGCTTAGGAACCAAGCAAACAATATTCACCGTTAGATGAATCTTTGAAATGTGATTGACATATCAAGATATACACTCTGTTTGGGATAAACCGTAACCGAACCATGTACAAAGACATTGTTCATCCATTCAAAGCATTTACAAACCAATTTCAAGGATTGCTTCACAAGGTGGTCTATGTACATTTGGTCTAGGAAGAGAGAAGTTACCCATAAGTAGATTTGTAAGACTAGCCAACAGTTTCCTATCAATTTCTATGACTTTCTCCCCAATTTTGGTTTTAAAGCTCAATGTTTTAAGATTCACATCATGGATATTAGAATAAAATACCTTTGTAAGAACATCAAATCCTTCACCATGTCCTTCAATAATGTTTGCAATATAGTCTTGAAAGTATGATATTTCACTACCAACCACATACTCCTTAATTTCTATTGTGAAACCTCTAGAAAGAATTTTGTCATAGATTTTGGATCATTCTTCATCAACAAAAGTAATCTTATAAGGTGTTTGATTATTTAATTTTCCTTTTTCCTTAAAGGTGATTTATTTTTGTAAAGAGACCTTAGGTTTCTTAGCATCCCCTTTGATTCTAACCATACTTACCAAAAAAATATTTCGAGAATGAGAGAAAGGAACAACTTACTTGAATCAATCCTTTTAGGGCGTAATCATCTCAATTGACACAATCCTTGATGAATAAATTTAATTCCGATCAAAATGGTACCAAGATTATAGAACAGAAACTCCAAAATAATGAGAAACACCTTACAGTTCCATAAGCTAGGTTATGTTGTTCATACGATACTTGAATTGTTGAGGAAGAAGAAGGTTAAGGATATTCACGAGTTCATGAACCTATATATAGGTTTTCACGGTCCTACTCGGTTACAGATCCAATAACTATTTTGGAAAAAATAACTATATAATCTAATTACTTTCAAAAAGGTCCCTTTTAGGGAATCTTTTCTCGAAACTCTTGTAGATACGGAAAATTAGATGTTATCACTGAGACCTACAAGCAACTCTTAATTGATGAGTGTGAACTCAAACAAATTGTGATAAATCATTTGTAAGTTGATACATAATCCCTCAAGATGATGTTGTTAGATAATTGCTCGATTGAACCTGCCAAGTGTTGGTATGTCAAGGTTGGTTGTCATATTTTAATATCAAAACTCAAAGTCGATAGATTAGATTACTAAAATCAACTTAGTTAGGTTAGACTAGGAAGTATACAAATGTTGCTCTGAACACATATCGACATTAACGAAGACATCATCCTTCTACTTGAGATTAGTAATACAAGAGTTGACTTGTTACCATTTATATCCACGTTACTTTAAATTCGTTTAGATTGAAAACATAACATGCGGAGTTATATATATGAAAGTTTGGTATTAGAGACTTGATCATCTTATTATGATCAAAGTGTCAAGGAAGAATATACAAGTTTTTTCACAACTTATGTATATTGAATTACAAAGTATAAAGTTTATCTTTTTGACCTCGTAATTGCGACATAGACATAATCTTTGTAACTTATTACTATATTGTGTAATGAACTTAGGATTGATTTTATTCTTAGAAAACTATGTTTGATTACTTGAATTTAAGGAACTAGACTTACGAACTTGTTTTGTATTTGAAAGAGATCATTGGATCAGTGGTCCAGTTCCTATTGAGGATCTATAGCAGAAGCGATCCCTATGCTTTGAGGATCTATAGCAGGATCGATCCCTTGGGGATCTCTTGAAGAATCGACCCTTACCTATTGGGGATCTCTAAAAGAACCGATACCCATAGCAAAACCTATTTCCGAACTCGCGTGCACTTTAGGGTTTGTGTGATTTTGGAAGTTGGGTTTGCAAAATAGGAAAGTTCAAGATGTTGACATTGTGAGTAATTTGAACATGTGCAAAAATATTATATTATATTGTTCAAAGATATTCCTTGATACTCAAGGTGAGATCCCAAACCGAAATTTTTAAGAATTTTTTGTTAAAATTTTCGAATATATATGTTTTGTTTTTTCCAACAAACAAAACATATCTCTGGAAGATATATTAGTTAAGTATCTTGTATGCTAGATAATATTGAGTTGTAATCCAAGAGATATTTCGGTATGACAGTTGAATATTGGTTAGAATTAGATAAAATCGAAAATAAATGTTTATTGCATATCTTGAGAATATTTTAAATAGTTAAGTTTGTTCTTCTTACAAACTAATCCTGAGGTAGGCTGGCAACTTTTTTTTTGTGGTCACTGGCGTAGCCGAATAATAATATTACTTGTAATACTATAATTGAGGAGAATAGCCTAATTAGGCGAAATATCTGACGTCCACTAGTTTAAAGACTTATGTGGGATCAAGAAGCGTCTAGATAGTATCGTTGGTGGGAAACAAGAATTTGCATTGTTATTTTAGTTTTTGATTATTGATTTGATTGACTAACGATGGTTACACCTTGATTGCACCTAGTTTTTTTATTCTGAGAACCTTCTCTTATGATATAAGGTCACTTGAACTAGATCAAGGATCGACATGAACGTATTCCTCATAAGAATATAAATATTTAAGAAAAGAATGATTGAGATATGCCTCGGTGTTGTAAATGTAAAGGATTTGTTCATACGGTTAATGAATGTCCCAATCTAAAAACATACAACGGGGGAAGGCACTTGCTGCTACTCTTAGAGATTTTATTATTATTATTATTGCTCTGACGAAGAAATAGCTGATCTTGCACTTTTTGCAAACACAATCAGCGCCCTTGAAAATTAACTCAAGTTGAACCTTCATTAGTCCCTATGGTTGACTTCTCCTTTATAAAAGCTTATGTGATAATTTTCCATATCAAAGCAAATGCAAAATCTTCCTGATCTTGTATGCACATTTTGCACTATAAAAGGACATACCTTTTCATCATTATTTCAGGTACAAGAAAAAAGATAGATACATCAATAGAATGTAGAAAAGAATACCAGTCTTATGAACTTGCTGCAAAGATTTCATGAGACCTTTCCTCAAACAAGTAAGGACGTTAATCACTTTTGTTTTCATATTTTAAAGTTCAAATTGATATCTATAAACGAAAAGAAAAAATTCCTGGAACCAAGAGGAAAAACATAACACGGTCCAACACACATAATACTTAAGAACTACGAAGGTTCTTCTACAGATGTAGAAGTTCTTGTACTTCTCAAAAGAGAAAACCTGCTTTTACTTCTTACAAAAGCAGAAGTACTTCTTTTATTTCTACTTTTCGTTGCCAAGTTGGGAACTGTTTACATATAAAAAGTTCGTTTGTTATTTAATTTCATTTGGGATACTTATTTAAATACCTCTCTTTTTTTTTCTTTTTTTTTTAGAATTATCCCAAAAGGGTATATTTGTAGTGAATAATGAAACTAAACTAGTGTTTTTTTGTGTGAATAAAAACATTTTTATTATGATTATTTCTTCTACTGGTGGTCGAATATGCTCTTAGGGAAAACAAGAATGAAAAATTTATTCTTGTGATATCGATGTTTCTCGCAAAAGTTCATTGAAAAAGCGGGGATAAAACAACCACACCCAATATTTCGCTTAGCAATCTGTATGGACTAACTCCAATATACTTTCAAGAGAATCAACTAGACATTCAGACTCAATCTTAAGAAAGGTATGTCCAAGAGTTATATCTTTATTTCTCAATTCAATCTGCAATCAAACAAATAGGAATTTGCGAGCCCGATTGAACATAAGAAATAACTTGGACGGTATAAAAAACCAATATCCAAGTGTTAATCAATTTAATCAAAAACAAAAGGTTGGATTCACAATTAATTGAACTTACGCACAACCTATGATATTTCAATTATATAGAAAATATAATGCGGAAAAGAAATAACACAGATACCAGAAATTTTGTTAACGAAGAAACCGCAAATGCAGAAAACCCCCGGGACCTAGTCCAGATTTGAACACCATACTGTATTAAGCCGCTACAGACACTAGCCTATGAAGAGAGGATTACTTCCGATGTTGGTTTGAGGAGGGGTGGTATCAGTAGCGCACTGTTGGGAGCCGTAGTGACTAGGGTACCACCATTGTTGCTAGTGCTAGCACCATTCGGGGTTAGGATTTGTAACTGAACCTGACCTAAGATCAACCATTTTGACGAATTGAGATTGCAATCGAGAGATTAATCTTCCACTGTGGTCGCCAATCTGTTGATGGGGAAAAATAATTTACTGGTTTTTTAGGAAAGTGAAGAGACGACCGTACAGAAGAGACTCCTTAACCGAGCAAACTTCTTAACCTCAAACAGATGCACTGCATGGGAGTGCTTTGAGTTCGAGAGATCAATCTGTAGGACTCCGGCCTAAACCAAGACAATGGCCATTCCAGAGTAAATTCGGTCACAAAGAGGGAAGCTGGTTGATCTGTAGGAGGGAAGATGAGAAGTGTGTGAGATCAATGGTGATCAAGGATTGTGAATGTGTTATAGGTTTTTGCGAATGAACTGCTGGGTTCGAATAAGTTCTGATGGATTGATTGAATTCTGCTCTATTGACAGTTGATTAGAATTCTTGGTTAGACGAGTGTTGTCTCTTATCTCTTACACCAGTTATCCTCAATCGTGGATTCAAAAACTTATTTATATTGCTAGAATGTAGACACATTGATCTCCGGTAAGTGTGACGGTAGATCGAGTGAAAAAGTGAGAAAGTGGGAAATCATAGTTAAACCAGTTTTAGGTCGTGCGGAGACTTGGTTGATTGTCCACCCACTACTTTGCTAAACTCCCTCAACTACGTGCATGACTTACTCACATTTCTCATCGTGGATGAACAAACGTGCCGTAGGGCGCCAGACCAAAACCCTAATTAATATCCCCCCCATGTGACGTGATTGATCTCACGAACGTGGAGTCTGCAAGGCAAACGTGTATTTAATTAGTCAGTTGTTGACTTGATTAGACGATGAGTCTAAGTATTGTTACATTGAGCATGATGGCCGAATGCTCTATGATTCATGGATTGAACATGTCTGTTGGGACAATAATGGTGTTCAGACGTTGAGTCTTGATATCATTTTACCAGTCGAGATAATAATGATATTTTGATAATTTGGATCGATCGTCCGATGAAGTTGCTCGATCAAGGACTCATTTTGATATGTCGAATATTTGACAGGACATCACAGATATTTTCGAATTATACATATATCATGAATGATCGAATGATAAGATAGGAATCATAAATATTGGATGGTCGTCCGTTCGAACCATGTTGCTCAGTCGAGCAAAATGTTGGTAGCAGGACCAGACATTGAATATAAATTAGAATACTGATTATTTGATCAATATGATTCTCGAATGAATGTTGATGATTGAATAACCATGATGAATATTGACAGGCTCAGCAAATATTTCTCGTCTGAGCAAATATTGCTCGTCTGAGCAAATATTGCTCGTATGATGAATTGCTAAATATTGATAGTTGAATCAATATTAATACTCTGAGAAAATATTGCTCTTCTGAGTAAAATTACTGAATATTGATATTTGAATCAATATTCCTCGTTTGAGCAAATATTGCTCGTCTGATAAATTACTGAATATTGATAGGTGAATCAATATTCCTTGTCTACGCAAATATTGCTCGTTTGATGAATTATTGGTAACATGACCAAATAAATTATTAATTAAAATATTGGTAGCTGGATCGAATATTATATAATTAAAAGATGTTGATTGCTGGATCAACATAAAATTATTACTGTTTAGACTTGCTCAGAATTATGATTTGCAGAGCATTCAGTTCGAAACCCTAATTTTGATCGATTGTTGGTCAATTGATGATTTACTGAAAATCAGTCACTGAGTGTAGGAGGGACCGTATACATGGGATGATGGCCGACCATGTAGCGCCCAGGTGCTCGAGTGAGCATGCACAAAAGTCTTTTGCCGACCAGTTTGTGAAAGGATGATTAAACGCTGGTTTAATCATTTATTAAAATAGTGCCCGTCTGGGCGTTAGGTAATAAAACCTAATAATGGAGAGATGAGGGACCGGGCAAGGGGTGTGAAACCGGCCCTTGGTGGTCGTGGGACCAGCTGGTGGTCGATTGAGCAAATTCCAAGTTGATTGGAAAGAGTTTGAACCCAATATGAACTGTAGAGAGCTAATTAGGTCAAAATTATGAAGATGTGTGGGACCGGATCCTTGCAAGCCTAAGGGCCGACCTTGGTCTGTGAAGGTGGCATACCCATGTCAATATAGTGTCCATGTCTCAGTCCTGAGAATTTTGGTATTTTCCGGTGCGTGTTTGAGCAATATTTCTGATTTTCAGAAGAGTTTGATCTTGACTGAAACTCTCGATTTTGCTCGAATGAGCAAGTAGAACTTTGCTCGTGCGACCAATATTTTGAGAATATCAAAACCATAATATTTTAATATTTTTCATGTGTAGCCTAGTTGGTTATGTGACAATTTGACTTTTTGGCCATTTGATGGTTTGAGCAATATTTGAGAAAATATGCAAAACTAGGGTTTTTGCTCAAACGAAGGAGTTTCATGAGATGAAGGAAATAATAATAAGAAGAAAATATTGGATAATAGGGTGTGGGACCGGTAACGTCTAGGGCATGGCCGGCCGACTAGGTGGCCCGGTCCCGTGACTCCCTTCCCTATTTTTTATTATTTTCTCATCGTTTGAAGGAAAATATGGAGAAACTAAGAGTTTTGCTCAAACAAGGAAATTTGCTCGAATGAAAGAGTTTTCATGAGATTAGGAAAAATAATAAAATAATGGTAAAATAATGGGAGAAGCGTGGGGCCGGCCACGACGGAATGACCGGACGGTTGCCTGGTCCCCTAGGCGCCTATTTTATTATTTTATTAATATTATTTTTCTCCCATATTTTGCATAGGTTTCCTCGTTTGTCCATATTTTTGAGTGCTCGTTCGTGCATTATTGCTAAGTACACTCGCACCATTTTCTCGGGGCTTACTCGGTGGTGGCCCAGATGCCCGATCAGTGAATATTTATTACTAATTCATGAAATTCAGCTGAGAATTAGTCATAAAACAGAGTAATAAAACAAATTGAGTATCTATTACTAATCCATGGAATTCAGCTGATAATCAGCCATGAAACAGAGTAATGAGACAAATATATTATTTTCCAGGAACTCAGTTGATGAAAGACACGCTAGAATTAATCTATGAATTGGTCTAGCATGCGATATGTCTAGGAGCGGGTTTATTCAAGAATCGAGGTATGAGATAATTGAAGCATCATACTCGTTCTGAATATTGGGGGTGTATAGTCAGGGAACAACAAATAGCGTGATGTCCTGAAGGCGTTATGCTCTATACTAGCATGCAATATGTCTAGGAGCCACCCAATCATTAGGAGATTCTATACACGTTCTCTCTTCATAGTCAGGGAACAACGAATAACGTGATGTCCTGAAGGCGTTAGGCTCTATACTAGCATGCAATATGTCTAGGAACCGCCCAATCATTTTGTGTAGAGGTGATGATGAAATGTGTGGAGCATCGAAAGCTCAGCTAAGAGACTTTTCGAGAAACATATCCATCATAGATCTGAGAGGATATTCGCTCAGTCAGAGATTGTGAAATAGTTTACGGATCATAAAATATGAATTTTCACATACATTCCGGAAGCCAGGTCAGAAACATGCAATATCATGATTTTACGATTTTAGCCTTTGTCGAAAATCCACCATTAACATTAAGTCCCCTGCTTAGTGAGGGACAGTCATGTTCCGCAGTAAGCACTGGATGGTGATTTTCCAATAGACGAGATAAGTAGTTGAATGTAGTCGTATAAAGGAATTTCCAGAATTCCCGATTTGCTCCAATGACGTCATGTACGAGAAAATACCTGGATAAGGATTGTGGCAGTATGATAGAGTGTGATCCCGTGAGCACGGAGAGGTAAAGCACTTCTGATTAGGACGATTAGACGTCCAATTTTGGTTCATTTAGCATTTACGGGCCCGGGCCCAAAAAGAAATCCTTGATTTAGGAACGGATATTCGTTCGTTCGTTTGTTAGTTTAAGAAACAAACAATAATCCCTATCATAAGAGAGATATTTTTTTAAATAGACCTGCGTCTAAATTTTTTGTCTATGAGCTTTCATTAAAACAAAATTTTATTTTTTAAATATGTGAGATTTCACAAAATGGAATAAACTCTCGTTTTAAAGGTGGATGCTCGTACGAGAGAAAAAGTTTTTTTTTTTTTTTGAAGATGGACGTTTGTCCAGTAAAAGAAAAGAACCTCCTTTTTTATATATATATATATATATGTGAGCTTTCACAAAAGTTTTGCTTTAGGAACGAACGTCCGTTCGTCTTAAGAAATGAGTAATTATCCCTAGAATATGAGGGATTTTTTTTTTGAATAGACGTTCGTCTGTTAGTAATAAAAATCTTGTTTATGAGCTTTCATGATTTTTTTTTATTTTCGAGCTTTCAGAAATTTTTGAAAATATACTCTCATTTCAAAGTCGGATGCTCACGCGAGGGAGCAAATATATATATTACGTGAGTTTCACATTAAAAATATAAATATATATTTTGTAAAATCAATGTTTTGATTTCGAACAACCGTTGAAAGTAGACAATTATACATGGTGAAATAATGTATGTATGTAAGTTTTCACAATTGTAGAATGGACGTCTGTCCAATTTTTGAAAACCAGTGGATGTTAAAAATTCACGTGGGTTGTTCACGGTTTTAGGAAAATCAATTTATGATTTTTGAATAATGGACTTTTTTCCTCTTTACAAGTTTGAAGAAACGAGCAAGTTCTTGAAATTTTTGTGCTAAGTTCACTACCGTTAGTGAAATTGTAAACAAGTAAGAGTTGGATTGTTACCATATTTGTTGTGTGTTTGTTATTGTTATATCCATGACTCCATATCTTTCGCCTCAGATAATGGTGACTTCCAGTTACAACCACCCTTCTGGCTCTTCCAGGGAACGCTCCAGAAATATCAAGTCAAAGATGAAGACTTTAGCAGAAGCACCGCCGACTTCAGCAAGTGCGACTATCGGCTAAAGATGAATTTCGGCCTTGCGTTGATGGTGTAGCTCCTGATTCAGATGTGTGTGAATGAAGAATTTCGTCATAATTCATCATCATAAAATCCAGAAGTTAGGTCTTCATTGGAAATGTTGTAGAATCTCCATACGATGTCCGTTTTTTATGATCTACCGCAACTTTTTGATGCCCAGGAAATTTCCTAGATTTATCAAAGAATTTTTTTGAGTTTTGAGCACGTTTACTAGTCGAAATCAACGAAACAGTAAACTTCCAGGAAGTCTTCAGAAACTTTACAGCTGTCATGTAGTTTGATGTTTCGGCAACATCTTTTTGCTCTTTTATCCAATTACTTTGAATTTTGGATATGTTGTAAAGGAGATCCATACGAAAAGCATGGTATATGACCCATCCCTCACCAATTTCTCCCAGCTTGCTGCTTTGTGAAGGAAAGTGTAAAATCATTTCAGACGAGCTTGTTATAAATGCCCCCGTTGTGTATTTAGACCATTTGTTTGTGTCTTGAACGCTTGATGGAGGATTTCAATGCCATTGATTAGTTCGCAATCTGAACCCCTTGGTTGATACATGAGCCTGGTGCTTGTAGTACCATTTTTTGTTTCTGTCAGTCGTAGAAACATCACTTCTGAAACCCTGGTCACGGGACCATAACTGAGGTTGCTCTCAAGAAGGGATGATGTAATGACCATGGTTGTATGTCCCGGTTGTAGCATTCGTTTTATGATTAATGATTAGCATAGGCGATCTTAGTGCCAGTCACGAGTCTTGGACTGTGAAACTTGATGAAGAAATTAGTGGAAAGATCTGGTGGACATCGATCGACTGTGGAGGTAATGAATCCCGTCTAAGAATTGCTACTTGCATGTTGTATGCTATGGAAGCTGTAGGAACCTCATACGATGTCGGAATTCTGTGCTTGACCACAACTTATGAAGCTAAGAGACTGAGTCATTATATGAGAAAAGAATAACTAAATTTGGAGTTGTATAAGTCCGCCAACGAAGCGTGCATATTTGTGATTTGTAATCCCGTACAAATTCTCAGATTTCATAGAACTGACGGTAAAGGCCATATCTTTCAGATCGTATGTCCGATTGATGCGCCCTTTTGGTATGTTGTAGAAGACACATAGATGAACATCTTTCGTTGAGGAAGCATTGTCCCATTCCTCACCCATTGGTACGTTTTTGTAAACCCATGGCCTGAAGGATGTTGTATCTCATTTATAGAGGTGATGAGAACATCTTGTAGAAGACTTTAACTTGTGCCCGCCCGTCGTGCAAGCTTTGGAAAGAATTTCATGTGAACATGTTTTTATGTCTATACAACTTGATATGAATCATTAGTGCTTGGAGAAGTCCGCTTCATCGAGTAACACTTCATAGAATGGTTAGTTGATGAAGCCATGTCATGAGGATGTTGCTCCTGAGACCATTTGTTGATGCTGAGATCACGATTGAATTTTCTTCATACATACATTCTTGTTGATACTGAGACCATGGACAGAGTTCCTCAAGATATCCTTGTTGATGCCGATACTATGGTCGGAGTTGCTCCAGAGACCGAAAAGGCTAGCACCATGATTATCGGCATAGTCTTTGCTCCTCCATCCAGTGAGCCTTTACATTCAAGAACTAGTTGGTGGGTTGAGCATCCCTAAAACGAAGGTGTACTGGGAGTTTAACCCGAATTCTCCTGAACAATATGACTTTACTGTGAACTGGCTTTGTCAGTGAGTCGACGTTGTTAGAGAAGATAACAGCAACGGTCTTATTCTGGATGTGATTGGTGAAGAGAGGAAGTTCCTCAGTCGTGCAGGGGCTTGTGATATAGAGAGGTCCCGTTGATGAAGTTTCATGAAATCACATCAGGTTGCAATAACTTGTTATGTGTGAAAAAGCGGGGGTCTAACAACCACACCCAATATTTCGTTCGGCAATCTAAATAGAAAAACTCCAGTATACTTTCAAGAAAATCAACTAGACAGTCAGACTCAATCTAGAGAAAACTATATCAAAGAGTTTATATCTCTGTTTCACAATGTAATCAGCAAATCAAACAGATAGAAATCCGCGAGTCTGACTATTATGTGAAACAACTTGAACGAAACCAAAGACCAATGTTCAAGTGTCAATCAATATAATCAACAACCAAAGGTTGGATTCACAATTGATTGAACTTAACGCACAACCTGTGATATTTCTCTTATATAACAAAATATAATGAGGAAAAGAAATAACACAGACACCAGAATTTTGTTAACGAGGAAAACCGCAAATGCAGAAAAACTCCGGGACCTAGTTCATCTTTGAACACCACATTGTATTAAGCCGCTACAAACACTAGCCTACTACCAATGAACTTCGGACTGGAATGTAGTTAAGCCCTAATCAATCTCACACTGATTCAAGTTACAGTTGCGCTCCTTATGACTCTGAACCTTAGTAGGATACTACGCACTTGATTCCCTTAGATGATCTAACCTACAACCAAGAGTTGTTACGACCCAAAGTCGAAGACTTGATAAACAAATCTGTCTCACAAAGAAAAGTATGTTGGAATAGATAAATCTGTCTCCCACAGAAATACCTATGAGTTTTGTTCCGTCTTTTGATAAACCAAGGTGAACAGAAACCAATTGATAAACCGGTCTTGTATTCCCGAAGAACAGCCTAGTATTATCAATCACCTCACAATAATCTTAATCATATGGTAGTGAAACAAGATATTGTGGAATCACAAACGATGAGACGAAGATGTTTGTGACTACTTTTTATCTTGCCTATCGGAGAATCAATCTCGAGCAAATCTTAGATAAGATAGTACTCAATACGATAGAACAGGGCAAGATCAGAACACGCAACTACAAAGAAAATAGTTGGGTCTGGCTTCACAATCCCAATGAAGTCTTTAAGTCGTTAACCTACAGGGTTTCGTGAAAAACCTAAGGTTAAAGGAGAATCGACTCTAGTCGCAACTAGTATCACACATGAGGTGTGGGGATTAGGTTTCCCAGTTGTTAGAGTTCTCCTTTATATAGTTTTCAAATCAGGGTTTTCAATCTAAGTTACCTTGGTAACAAAGCATTCAATATTCATCATTAGATGAAAACCTGATTAGATTCAAGCTAATATATTTCAACCGTTAGATCTAACTTAGCTTGTTATACACAAATGAAATGTACCTTCTTTTAGGTTTGAGTAACCGTACCTAAACGTGTACACTAGGTTGGCTCAACAGTAGTTAACCGAGGATAGATATATGAACATTCTCATATCAACCTTATTCATCTTAACCACAACTAGTTCAAATGACTCACATGAAACTAGTTAAAGAGTTGTTCAATTGCTATATTCCCATAGAAGTATACAAGAACACAATTGAAGAAAAATCGATTTGATTCACTCGAATCAATTCATGAAAATTATAGCCACGGTTTGTAAAGAATGCATTCCTTATTATATAAATGTATTAGTTCATGAAAAAACCGATTTTAGAACTTTAACCACTCAAGTATGCAAACGCGTACGCATACTTAAAGTAGCCGGTCTGAGTTTGGGTTCGCCGATATGCAAACGGGTACGCATACTTCCAAACATAGCAGAAATTTCCGGACCCAAACCCTTCGCCAGTATGCGTACGGGTATGTGTACTTAGGTACTCGGAATTTCACAACTAACAGGTACACATACGGGTATGCATACTATAGTTCCGGTCATGGATCACATACATGCAAGAATGCATACTATGGTTATAATCCAATGGTGGTTAAGTGTTCTAAACTCTATTTCAATCATTAAAACTTTCTTAGAAGATTACAATAGACGTTTTCACACACTATTAGCATCAAAGCAATTTTCAAGTTATTGAAATAATCATAACGAAACATTCCAAGTCTACATCAAATGATTATATCACACAAACCATGTAAGATGTTACTCGGTAATTTTCACATGCATCTTTTGACTTTCGTCAAGAATATAAGATGAACATGGTTGAAGTGAAAGCTTACCAACACATATTTCAAGAAATAAGTAAGCGAGTTAAACTCAGCTCGAAATCTCAAATGTGCATAATCGAAAACTATATAGTAATACGACTTTTGTCTCAATATAGGAGATAGAATAGAAATAGACTTTGGAAATGCGGGGGTACAACAACCACACCCAACAATTCGTTTGGCAATCTGAGAGGACTTACTCCAATATACTTTCTCGAGAATTAACTAGACAGTCAGACTCAATCTAGAGAAAAGTATATACAAGAGTTTATATCTCTAACTCTTAATTCAATCTGCAATCAGCAAATAGAAATTTGCGAGCCCGATTGAATATAAGAGAAGTAACTTGAACGGTACCAAAGACCAAAGTTCAAGGATCAATTAATTTCAATCAACAACCAAAGGTTGGATTTCCTAATTGATCGATACAACGCACAACCTGTGATATTTCAATTATATAACAAAATATAATGCGGAAAAAAAATAACACAGACACCATAATTTTGTTAACGAGGAAAATTGCAAATGCAGAAAAACCCCGGGACCTAGTCCATATTTGAACACCACACTGTATTAAGCCGCTACATACACTAGCCTACTACTAATGAACTTCGGACTGGACTGTAGTTGAACCTTAATCAATCTCACACTGATTCAAGGTACAGTTGTGTTCCTTACGTCTCTGATCCCACCAGGATACTGCACACTTGATTCCCTTAGCTGATCTCACCCACAACCAAGAGTTGCTACGATCCAAAGTCGAAGACTTGATAAACAAATCTGTCTCACACAGAAAAGTCTATTGGAACAGATAAATCTGTCTCCCACAGAAATACCTATGAGTTTTGTTCCGTCTTTGGATAAATCAAGGTGAACAGGAACCAATTGATAAACCGGTCTTATATTCCCGAAGAACATCCTAGTATTATGAATCACCTCACAATAATCTTAATCGATGAACGAAACAAGATATTGTGGAATTACAAACGATGAGACGAAGGTGTTTGTGATTACTTTTCTATCTTGCCTATCGGAGATATAACTCTCAAGCAAATCTTATGATTGCACGCAACCACGATAGAAACAGCAATATCAGATCACACAACTACAGAGAAAATAGTTGGGCCTGGCTTCACAATCCCAATGAAGTCTTTAAGTCGTTAACCTACGGGGTCTCGTGAGAAACCTAAGGTTAAAGGATAATCGACTCTAGCTATGCAACTAGTAACACACAGAAGTGTGGGGATTAGGTTTCCCAGTTACTAGAGTTTTCCTTTATATAGTTTTCAAATCAGGGTTTGCAATCTAAGTTACCTTGGTAACAAAGCATTCAATATTCACCATTAGATGAAAACCTGATTAGATACAAGCTAATATCTTTCAACCGTTAGATCGAACTTAGCTTGTTATACACAAATGAAATGTACCCTCATTTAGGTTTATGTAACCGTACCTAAATGTGTACACCATGTTGGCTCAACAATAGTTAACCGAGGTTAGCTATATGAACACTCTCATATCAACCTTATTCATCTTAACCATAACTAGTTCAAATGACTCAAATGAACTAGTTAAAGAGTTCTTCAATTGCTATATTCTCATATAAGTATACAAGAACACAATTGAACCAAAATCGGTTTGATTCACTAGAAGTATACAAGAACACAATTGAACATTATAGCCATGGTTTGCAAAGAATGCATTCCTTATTAAATAAATGTATTTGTTCATGTCACAACCGATTTTAGAACTTTAACCATTCAAGTATGCAAACGGGTACGCATACTTGAAATGACAGGACCAAGTTTGGTTTTCGCCAGTGTGCGAACGGGTACGCATACCTCCAAACCAAGCAGAATTTTACGGTCACAAACCTACGCCAGTATGCGTACGGGTATGCGCACTTAGGTTCTCAGACTTCTCAAACCAACAGGTACGCATACAGGTATGCATACTATATGGTTCCCGTACATGGATCACACATATGCAAGAGTGCACAACATGTTTATAATCCAATGTTGGTTAAGTGTTCTAAACTCTTATTTCAATCATTGAAACTTTATTAGAGGATGACAATAGCCCTTTTCACACGCTATTAACATCAAAGCAGTTTTCAAGTTATTGAAACAATCATAACGAAACATTCCAAGTCTACACCAAATGATTGTATCACACAAACCATGTAAGATGTTACTCGGCGATTTTCACATGATCATCATTTGACTTTCGTCAAGAATATAAGATGAACTTGGTTGAAGTGAAAGCTTACCAACACATATTTCGAGAAATATGTAAGCGAGTTAAACTCAGCTCGAAATCTAAAATGTGCATAATCAAAAACTATATAGTAATACGAATTTTGTTAGGAGATAGAGTAGAAATAGACTTTCCAAGTGATAGATGAGTTTCAGTTTCTACATACCTTTTGTTGATGAAGTTCCACAAGCTCTCCTTAGTAGTTATTCGTCTTCAAATGATGAACGTCGTGAAGTCAAAGGCTCAACTACACAATCTATGTCCTTGTCCGAGACATCTATAAGTAGACTAGAAATCAAGACTTATAGTTTTGATCACTAACATTGACAAACATGCTTGAGATAGCAACGCATGCGAGTTTGACCGAGCAGTGCTCTAACAATCTCCCCCTTTGTCAATTTTAGTGAAAAATCTATCAATACATATGGATTACAAAATAAATAAAACTTTGTAGCTTCTCATCCAAATGCTTGATCTCCTTGGCATCTTCAACACGACTCGAAATCTTCGTTACTTCCAAGTACTCCATGATTCTAAACGTGTTTAACTCAGCATCATAGTTGTTGAAGATCCGTAGCGATAACAATGAGAAAACAAATGCTCTCAATCATTGTTATATAGTGTCATAGTATCATTACACAGCATCAAAATTGAATTGTATCACAACTTTGACAACAATACTATGGTGATATATATCACTCCCCCTTAGTCAATACTTTATCTCGACATGAAAACCACTCCCCCTTACATAATGATCCGTAAACCATATGTATTTGTAGTATGAAACTACACATTAATTCTCCCCCTTTTTGTCAATATAAATTGGCAAAGGTACGAAAACTAGTGGGATCCTCATGAAATTTTCATAGAGATACTTCATGACCAAAAGAGAATAACATACCAACTTATTTAGATGCAATCATATAGCCGAAGCTAAATGCATTCATCAAGGAGTTTATAAAGATACAAGATAACCCCTACAATATTCCACAGCCACATTCCCCACAAAGATTTGGCAATTAAGCACAAGTTCAAAAAGAACTCTCCCCCATAAAATGTCATTCCCGAAAAAACAACAAGAGCGACCTTACTTTTACAAGAAAAGAAAGATTTCTTTGGACATAATCAAATCACATGAGAACATGAATTTGTATCCAAAAAACACAATTGAATTAGCCACAAAAATGATCAATTCAATTGGCCATGCTCAACATAAGAGAACTTACGGAGCAACACAGTATATGCACAAAGATGTGGATCAGGGAAAGACCAATACTACGGAATAAACAAAGATTCATTCTATTTTTCATCACTATTTGCACAATGACATATAATAGACTTAATCTTTGTAAACAAAAGTTCATCCTTTCTTCCATCAATATTTTCCTAAAGGCATGAAAGGCTTAACTTTTGTATTCAAAAGTTCATTCTATCTTTTATCAATACATTCATATCGACATAATAAAGATAACTTTTGAATAAGTATGGGACAGTCAAGGTTCACGGACGTAAACAACATATCCCATAACAATTTGCAATATATGAAACCATAAAGATTAATACTGCAAAAATCATCTTCCAAAAAACTTAGAATTTAAATAAATAAATCTAAAAACATTGAAGATGAAAACATTGGACATATCTATGTGTACTCACAATAATGGCTATTCCAAACCATAGTTATCCTTCTTAAAAACACAAGATTAAAATTCTCATAAGAAGTTTCCTAGACATTGAGACCTCTGAAAAATTCTTTATCGTCCCCGAACTCCTTGTCGTCAACAGCCATGGGAACATACGGTTCGTGAAGATAGGAGTCAATTCCAACAAACCTTCTAGGCTGATGATGTCGAACAAGGGCCTTCTGAATTTCAAGAGTTCTCATAAAAAAAGCTTGTATTTGTTGAATCTCCTTCCTTGTTTCCTTCAACTCTTCAAGAACACCAGAAAACTTCTGAGAGTTTGAAGGAACAACTCTTGGCTTCCTTACATTCCTTCTTTTTCTTTTCAAAGTTGGAGGTAACGGAGATCTTTCTTTTTCCTTTATGATTGATGGCTTAACATTCATATTGACATCTTTTCCATTAGAAGACATGATGCTTGGAGTATCCATATGCGTACGGGTTTGTGAGAGGAATTCACAATTTAAACTCAACAAGCAGTCTTAAGATATAAAGAGTTTAAGAGAAGAAAAAAGGAATGTAGGTTTACGAAACCTTTAAACACATGTTCGTGCACGCACAACTCATAACCCTAAGAAGGGTAGAATTGTCGAGAATAACCCTCTTTTATTGATTGACCAGGGAAGTCATTTCCAATATCAATTAGATATGGAAGAATTCAAAACTTGCAAAACACAGCAAAGCTAAGAAAAAAAAACAATTAAGAAATTTCTCTTTTCCTAAAGCCTGAGGTGTGTACAATCTTGTCTCTTTCGATCAGGCACATGACACAAGATGCACCAAACAACACAATCAAGTTGTGCTACGGTGAACAACAATCTGTCCACCATAACCTTTTTGAAAGGATTTCATAGAACCTTGTCTCTCATAATGTTTAGACCATACTTTCTTCTCTAGTGGTCTTGTCTTATCCTTGGAAACTAACTTCTTCGAAGAAGATAAAATCTTACATACCTCAGAGGTTTTTTGAACAAGTTTGAGCTTGTTTGCTAATCGATTCGCTCTTCGTTGAAGTTTGTTGACATACCTTATTTTGTGTTTGTACTTGAAACACTTTGAAAGTTCATGACCTTTGAGTGAACAATAAGAGCATGTCAACCTGGAATATGATTCAGAAGCCCTAGATGTGCAAGTTGCTAGACACATAGTGGAACCTGAAAAATTTGACAGAGAGTTTCCAACAGAAAGGTCAACTTTTTCTTCCAGATAGGTTGAGTTCTCTTCTGAAAGAATATCAAGATTGATTTATGTATTGCTACAATTATCAAAATAAATATTTTCATAAAGAAGCGCAACACTTGATTTTTCGAATTCATTAGAATCATAGTGATCATACATTTCATAAAGAGTTGCAGCAAGACCTTTGTTCCCAGTGTATTTTCTGCGGTTCGGACACTCATTTGCAAAATGACTAAAACCTTTACACTTAAAGCACTGTGGCATATCCTCATCATCAGTCTCATCAACATCCTTGTTTTTTGGAGGAACATGATTTTGAGGTTTAACTGATGACTTAGGTTTATCTCTGGAGAACCTTTTACTTCTCTTCAATAGAAGATCTCTAAATTGTATTGTGATCAAAGAGACTGACTTGTCAAGATCTTCATCTGATGAATCAGCCTCAGAAAGATCATCTTCAGAGATGTAAACACTTTTACTTTTGTCAAGTAATTTAGTGTTCTTTTGTGCTTTGAAAGCAACATCCTTTCCGGATTTGGATGTATGCTCATGATCAAAGATCTTTAATTTCCCAACCAGCGTATTTCTGGAGAGAGCATCAAGGTTATTTCCCTCAACGATGGCATACTTCTTAGAGTCGTATCTAGATGGCAGCGATCTGAGAATTTTCATCACAATGTCCTTTTCAGGAATAGTCTTACCCAACGCAAAAGATGCATTAACAATTTCAGACACTTTGTGATTAAACTCATCAAATGAATCTTCATCTGCCATACGAAGGTTTTCCCAATTAGAATTTAGGTTTTCAAGCCTGGCTTCATTTTCACTGGTATTCCCTTCAAATACGGTTTCTAAGATATCCCAAGCATCTTTAGACCGAGTGCACATAGTCACATGGTGCTGAAGATATGGGGTAATGGCATGAATGATTGCATTCAAACCGTCAGAATTTATTTTTGCAGCAAGAATCTCAGAAGGGTCATATGCACCAATATCCTTTGGAACGGTCACATCTCCTACTGCAACAACGGGAGTATCATATCCATTAACTACATAAACCCATGATTGAAAATCACGCTAGTGAAGAAAGGCACGCATATAAATTTTCCACCATAAGTAATTTGAGCCATCGAAGACTGGTGGTACGTTTATAGAGATAAAACTTCTGTCCATATCAGATCGCTACAAACACAGACTTATAAGGTCTTTAATGTGTTTGCCCGCTCTGATACCAATTGAAAATGCGGGGTACAACAACCACACCCAACAATTCGTTTGGAAATCTGAGAGGACTTACTCCAATATACTTTCTAGAAAATTAACTAGACATTCAGATTCAATCTAGAGAAAAGTATATACAAGAGTTTATATCTCTAACTCTTAATTCAATCTGCAATCAACAAATAGAAATTCGCGAGCCCGATTGAATATAAGAGAAGTAACTTGAACGGTACCAAAGACCAATGTTCAAGGATCAATCAATTTCAATCAACAACCAAAGGTTGGATTTCCTAATTGATCGATACAACGCACAACCTGTGATATTTCAATTATATAACAAAATATAATGCGGAAAAGAAATAACACAGACACCAGAATTTTGTTAACGAGGAAAACCGCAAATGCAGAAAAACCCCGGGACCTAGTCAATCTTTGAACACCACACTGTATTAAGCCGCTACAGACACTAGCCTACTACCAATGAACTTCGTACTGGACTGTAGTTGAACCCTAATCAATCTCACACTGATTCAAGGTATAGTTGCGTTCCTTATGTCTCTGATCCTAGCAGGATACTGCGCACTTGATTCCCTTAGCAGATCTCACCTACAACCAAGAGTTGTTACGACCCAAAGTCGAAGACTTGATAAACAAATTTGTCTCACAAAGAAAAGTCTATTGGAATAGATAAATCTGTCTCCCACAGAAATACCTATGAGTTTTGTTCTGTCTTTTGATAAATCAAGGTGAACAGGAACCAATTGATAAACCGGTCTTGTATTCTCGAAGAACAACCTAGTATTATAAAACACCTCACAATAATCTTAATCGATTAACAAAACAAGATAATGTGGAATCACAAATAATGAGACGAAGGTGTTTGTGTTTACTTTTCTATCTTGCCTATCGGAGATATAAATCTCAAGCCAATCTTATGATTGCACTCAACCACAATAGAAACAGTAAGATCAGATCACGAAACTACAGAGAAAATAGTTAGGTCTGGCTTCACAATCCCAATGAAGTCTTTAAGTCATTAACCTATGGGGTCTCATGAGACACCTAAGGTTAAAGGAGAATCGGCTCTAGTTATGCAACTAGTAACACATAGAAGTGTGGGGATTAGGTTTCCCAGTTACTAGAGTTCTCCTTTCTATAGTTTTCAAATCAGGGTTTGCAATCTAAGTTACCTTGGTAACAAAGCATTCAATATTCACCGTTAGATGAAAAACCTGATTCAACCAAGCTAATATCTTTCAACCGTTAAATCGAACTTAGCTTGTTACACACAAATGAAATGTACCCTTATTCAGGTTTATGTAACCGTACCTAAACGTGTACACCATGTTGGCTCAACAATAGTTAACCGAAGTTAGCCATATGATCACTCTCTTATCAACCTTGTTCATCTTAATCATAACTAGTTCAAATGACTCAAATGAAACTAGTTAAAGAGTTGTTCAATTGCTATATTCTCATAGAAGTATAAAAGAACACAATTGAAGCAAAATCGGTTTGATTCACTCGAATCAATTCATGAACATTATAGCCACGGTTTGCAAAGATTGCATTCCTTATAAATGTTTAAGTTCATGTACACAACCGATTTTAGAACTTTAACCTTCAAGTATGCAAACGGGTACGCATACTTGAAATACCCGGACCAAGATTGGGTTTCGCCAGTACACAAACGGGTACGCGTACTTCCAATCCCGACAGAAATATTCGGACATGGACCATACGCTAGTACGCGAACGGGTGCGCATACTTAGGTTCCCGTATTTCTCAAGCCAACAAGTACGCGTAAGGGTACGCATACTATGGTTCCCGGACATTGATTACAAATGTGCAAGAATACACAACATGTCATTCCAATAATGGTTAAGTGTTCTAAACTCTTATTTCAATCATTGAAACTTTCTTAGAGGATGACAATAGCCGTTTCTACACACTATTAGCATCAAAGCAATTTTCAAGTTATTCAAATAATCATAACGAAACATTCTAAGTCTGCACCAAATAATTGTATCACACAAACCATGTAAGATGTTACTCGGCAATTTTCACATGATCATCTTTTGACTTGCGTCAAGAATATAAGATGAACTTGGTCGAAGCGAAATCTTGCCAACACATATTCCGAGAAATATTTAAGCGAGTTAAACTCAGCTCGAAATCTCAAATGTGTATAATAGAAAACTATATCGTAACACGACTTATGTCTCTATATAGGAGATAGAGTAGAAATAGACTTTCCAAGTGATAGATGAGTTTCAGTCTCCACATACCTTTTGTTGATGAAGTTCCACAAGCTCTCCTTAGTAGTTCTTCGTCTTCAAATGATGAACGCCTTGAAGTCTAAGGCTTAATTACACAATCTATGTCCTAGTCCGAGACATCTATAAGTAGACTAGAAATCAAGACTTATAGTTTTGATCACTAACATTGACAGACAAGTTTGAGATAGCAACGCATGCGAGTTTGACCTAGCAGTGCTCTAATAGACTTTCCAAGTGATAGATGAGTTTTAGTCTCCACATACCTTTGGTTGATGAAGTTCCACAAGCTCTCCTTAGTAGTTCTTCGTCTTCATTTGATGAACGCCGTGAAGTCTAATGCTCAACTACATAATCTATCATAGTTCGAGACATCACTATAAGTAGACTAGAAATCAAGACTTATAGTTTTGATCACTAACATTGACAAACAAGGTTGAGATAGCAACGCTTGCGAGTTCGACCGAGCAGTGCTCTAACAATCTCCCCCTTTGTCAATTTTAGTGACAAAACTATCAATACATATGGATTACAAAATAAATAAACTTTGTAGCTTCCCATCCAAATGTTTGATCTCCTTTGTTCTTCAACATTACTCGAAATCTTCATCACTTCCAAGTACTCCAATGATTCTAAATGTGTTCAACTCAGCATCATAGTTGTTGAAGATCCGTAGCTATAACAATGAGAAAACAATTGCTCTCAATCATTGTTATACAGTATCATAGTATTATTACACAACATCAAAGTTCAATTGTATCACAACTTTGACAACAATACTATGGTGATATGTATCACTCCCCCTTAGTCAATACTTCATCTCACAATGAAAACCACTCCCCCTTACATAATGATCCGTAAACAATATGTATTTGTAGTGTGAAATACACATTAATTCTCCCCCCTTTTATCAATATAAATTGGCAAAAGTACGAATACTAGTGGGATCCTCATGAAATTTTCATAGAGATACTTCATTACAAAAAGAGAACAACATACCAACTTGTTTCGATGATTTCACATAGTCGAAACTTAGTGTATTCATCAAGGAGTTTATAAAGATACAAGAAAACACCTACAATATTCCATAGCCGCACTTCCCACAAAGATTTGGCTATTAAGCACATGTTCAATTAAGAACTCTCCCCCATAAAATGTCATCCCCGAAAGAACAGCAAGAGCGACCTTACTTTTACAAGAAAAAAAGGATTTCTTTGGACATTAACAAATCACATGAAACATGAATTTGTATCCAAAAACTCAATTAAAGTAACCACAAGAGAACCCATGATTAATTTAATCTGAAATGCTCACATAAGAGAACTTATGGAGCCGCACAGTACATACACAAAGATGTGGATCAGGGAAAGACAAATACTACGGAATAATCAAAGATTCATTCTATGTTTCATCACTATTTGCATAACGACATATAATAGACTTAATCTTTGTAAACAAAAGTTCATCCTATCTTCCATCAATATTTGCATAATGACATAATAGGCTTAACTTTTGTAGTCAAAAGTTCATTATATCTTTTATCAATACTTTACCGACATATAATATAGTTTACTTTTGAGCAAATATGGGACAGTCAAGGTTCACGAACATAAACAACATATCCGATAACAATTTGCAATATATAAAACCATAAAGATTAATACTGCAAAAATCATCTTCCAAATAAACTTATAATTTAAATTAATAAATCTAAAAACATTGCAAGATGAAAACGTTGGCAATATCTATGTGTACTCACAATAATGGGTATTCCAAACCCTAGTTATCCTTCTTAAAAACACAAGAATAAATTATCATAAGAAGTTTCCTAGACATTGAAACCTCTGAAAAATTCTTTATCGTCCCTGAATTCCTTGTCGTCAACAGCCATGAGAACATAAGGTTCATGAAGAAAGGAGTAAATTCCAACAAACCTTTTAAACTGATGACGAACCAGGGCCTTCTGAATTTCAAGAGTTCTCAAAACAATAGCCTTTATTTGGTGAATCTCCTTCCTTATTTTTTTCAACTCTTCAAGAACACCAGAAAACTTCTGAGAGTTTGAAGGAACAACTCTTGGCTTCCTCACATTCCTTATTTTTCTTTTCAAAGTTGGAGGTAATGGAGATTTATCTTTTTCCTTCATGATTGATGGCTTAACAATCATATTGACATATTTTCCATCAGAAGACATAATGCTTGGAGTATCCATAGTAATTGTGAGAGGAAATCACAAAATAATCTCAACAAGCAGTCTTATGATAAAAAGAGTTACAAGAGGAGGAAAAAGGAATGTAGTGTTATGGAACTTTTAAACACACAAGTTCACTCACGCAAAATTCTCAACCCTAAAGAGGGTAGAATTGTCGAGAATAACCCTTTTTTATTGACTAAACAGGGAAGTCCCTTCCGATATCAATTAGATATGAAAACAAAGAGAATTCCAAATTGGCATAAACACAGTAAAAACCAAAAAAGAGAAGAAAAAAACTAAAATATTTTTCTTTTCCCAAAGCCTGAGGTGTACACACTCTTGTCTCTTTTGATCAGGCACATGAGACAAGATGCACAAAACAACACAATCAAGTTGTGCTGGGGTGAATAATAATCTTTCCACCATATCCTTTTTGAAAGGAATTCATAGTACCTTGTTACTCAGACACTTTGGACCGTACCATTCTCTCTAGTGGTCTAGTCCTTTCTTTGGAAACTAACTTCTTCAAAGATGAGATGGGTTTACATACCTCAGGTGTTTTTTGAACAAGTTTGAGCTTGTTTGCTAATCGATTTGCTCTTCGTTGAAGTTTGTTGACGCATCTTATTTTGTGTTTGTACTTGAAACACATTGAGAGTTCATGAACTTTGAGAGAAAAATAAGAACATGTCAACATGGAAGATGGTTCAGACACCAGAGATGTGTACGTAGCTAGACACATAGTGGAACCTGAAAAATCAGACAGAGAGTTTCCAGCAGAAACAGATAAATCAATTTTTTCTTCCAGAACGGTTGAGGTTTCTTATGAAAGAATATCAAGATTAATGTATGTATTGCTACAATTATCAAAATCAATATTTTCACAAAGAAGTGCAACACTTGACTTTTCGTCCTCATTAGAATCATAGTGATCAGACATTTCAACAAGAATTACAGCAAGACCTTTGTTCCCAGTGTATTTTCTGCGATTCGGACACTCATTTGCAAAATAACCAAATCCTGTACACTTAAAGCACTGAGGCATATCCTCATCATCAGTTTCGTCAATATCCCTATTTTTAGGAGAAACACGATTATGAGGTTTAACTGATGACTTAGGTTTATCTCTGGAGAACCGTTTACTTCTCTTCAAAAGAAGTTCTCTAAACTGTCTTGTGATCATGGAGACTGACTTGTCAATATCTTCATCTGATGAATCAGTCTCAGATAGATCATCTTAAGAGACGCAAACACTTTTACTTTTATCGAGTAATTTAGTGTTCTTTTGTGCTTTGAAGGCAACATCCTTTCCAGAGTTGGATGTATGCTCATAATCAAAGATCTTTAATTTCCAAACCAGAGAATTTCTGGAAAGAGTTGCAAGGTTATTTCCCTCAACGATGGCATGCTTCTTAGAGTCGTATCTAGATTGCAGCGATCTGAGAATTTTCATCACAATGTCCTTTTCAGGAATAGTCTTACCCAATGCAATATATGCATTAAAAATTTCAGACACTTTGTGATTAAACTCATCAAATGAATCTTCATCTGCCATTCGAAGGTTTTCCCAATCAGAATTTAGGTTTTAAAGCCATAGATGAGTTTTAGTCTCCACATATCTTTTGTTGATGAAGTTCCCCAAGCTCTCCTTAGTAGTTCTTCGTCTTCATTTGATGAACGCCGTGAAGTCTAATGCTCAACTACACAATCTATCCTAGTCCTTGACATCACTATAAGTAGACTAGAAATCAAGACTTATAGTTTGATCACTAACATTGACAAACAATCTTTAGATAGCAACACTTGAGAGTTCGACCGAGTAGTGCTCTAACAATGTGGATAATATTTATTGAAATAGATTTGAATCGATCTCTCCAATAAGATGAAGTCCCCAGTGCATGTTGAAGGAGTATGTGCCATCGATGGATGAATGATGTTTTTTCTGCTTTAGAAGTCTTATCACGGGATAGTGAAAACTTATCCATTAATCGTGTTGCTTCAGGAGTCTTATCACGGAATCAGTGTGTCATCGTTGAGATATTTATGTTGAATCTAGAGGCGTCATTATCGAAGATGTACTCTTTGATTGGGAGTACAGTTTGAAGGCTTCTGAAGAATGTAGCACCCAGATATGAGAGTTTTTTGACATTCAGTTGTCCTTAGATGCTTGATCATTGAAGCGTCATCTTCCTTAAGCGTCGAATGTCTTAGGATTGATCTCCTTGGCCCCGAGTATCTTATGTTGATTCAACATTCCTTTTGCGGTGGGATTCCACACTTGTGCATACATCAACTTTCTGATTTTGTAGTACACATGGACACTCCTGCAAGGCTATGGAGAAACACCCAAAGTGTTCTTTGCCATGCTTGGACATCATCTTAGTAATGAATGTCTCAGTAAAATGCTCGATAGAGGTTCCACATTCAAACACTTAGTAAAATATTGCTGAGGTGAGGTTACCCACTCATAGCGTCTTGCAACAGATGAGTTGTTAATGGAGTAGAGTCCTCGGTCTAGGGGAGCATGATTGAAAGTAGATAATATGAACACGTGAGGGAAAATAAGACTTGCCTGAGTGCAGAACCTTTTGAAAAATGTAAGTGCGTCTTCTTCATGATTTTTCTTTAACTCCATAGGATTTGATTTCCTCCAAGTCTCCGACAGGATGTCCTCTACTTCTTCTGAATCAGAGGTTTCTATACCAGAGAAATGTGCGATTGAATGTGCTTCATCAGTAGTTTTCTTTCCAGCATGGATCCACGTTCTTCCAAGGACCATGTCATATCAAGGATCCTCTCTGATTATGTAAAATTTGGTTTCTTCCCAGGTTGAACCAATTTTCATTTTGAGAATGATGTAGCCATACGCATCTCTGGGTATTCCTTCGTGATCCATGACTGAGATAGGATAATGGGTAGCTTCTTGTCGAGTAATACCTGCAGCTCTGAGAGTCTTTAAAGGAATAATATTGACGGTCGTGCCAACATCAACCAATGCTCTCTTGAATTCGTTTCCTTTGAGATAGACTATGGTGAGAAGTCCCCAGTCGTACATCTCCTTGTCTGTGACTGGAGGGTTTGGGAGCATTTCTGGAATGAATAGATTTTTCCCGGACACTATATGATTTGGAGTCGTGAACATGTCTTTCATTTGAGCCTTTACAAATAAAGCAATTCACACATGCGCTCAATCAAGGATTGAACTTCTTCTTTGACCGGTTGTTCGGAAAGTGTAAAGGTTTTGATTGGGTGAGGATTCATGTGCACTCCTTCAGTCCCCAATTCTCCCGAATCATCCTTCTCTTTGAATATGTGTTTCAAGATTCTACAATCGCTTGTTAGATGATTTACAAACCTATGAAAGTGGCAATAACGCGGATTCTCCATTTCCTTGTCCATTGGCTCTTTTCTGATATGAGGCAATTTGATTGCACCATATTGGATCCAGACTTCTAATAACTCGATCACCTCTTTAATGGGAAAAGGAAAGTCTGGTTCTTCCTGGTCATTTTTATGACGCTGAGTCGGTGCTTGTACATTCCGAGTTTGGTTGTCCTTCCTTAATGCTTTTGTAGGCTGGGACATCGGAGAAGCATTCTTATGCTGTTGTGCTTTATCCTTCCTCTTTCCTCCTCCAGCTTATTGATCAGGCGCCTGGTGCTACCTCGAGATTCTTGCGGTTCCTCAACCTTTGCAACTTTTGTCCTTTCCAGTAAGGCCGGAGCAGTGGTTGCTGACCGTTTGGCTGCCTCATGAAGCTTTAAGAAAGTGTGGAATCGGAGATTCGCCAACAAAGCTTTATAGACTGGGATCATTCCGTTGATGCACAAGTCTACAAGTTGTTGTTCAGTAACATTTGGATCATCAAAATCCAAAGCTTGGGACTTGAATCTCTTCACATAGTCGTTCAGATGCTCACTGTTCTTCTGAAATATTCTTCCTAAATCAGAAAGAGTAACTATTTCTGAGACAAAGAAATATTTACGGTAGAAAGCATTAACCATTTCTCCCCAACTGGTGATTCTCTCTGGTGCAATGTTGTTGTACCAGGTGTATGCTCTACCCGTCAGAGACTTTGAGAATTCCTTCAAACGGACGACATGGTTGTGTTCATGTTCTCCTAGTGCTTCCAGGAATCGAGAAACATGTTCTCGAGCATTCCCTGTTCCATTGTAAAGTGGGAACGTTGGATAAGTATAACCTTTCGGGAGAGGGATCCTCTATGTAGCAGCAGGATATGGAGGTTGGTGACGGTAGACAGATGACGTCTTATCTTTTCCTCGAGCCTCCAAAAAGCGTTATAGGTCTTCACGAGTGATGAAACCTGTGGATTCCTTTTTTGGTGGGTCATCTGCATCTTTGCGGACTTCATCATCATCTACCACATGGATTGGAGAGATTTCTGGATCAGCAGCCGGGGATGTTTCTTTGGATTTTCCTTTCTCATGAGATTTCTCTGACATCTTGTCCGTGAGAGTTTTGAGATAAGTGCATAACTCCTTCTGTGTCATGCCATGTCATTCTGATTTTTAACGAGAACTTCCTGAACCTTCATAAGATCAGCTATGGTAGGCGGATTTTCCCTGATTTCTCCAGGAGACCGGCCGAATAGAGGATTATTTCCGATGTTGGTTTGAGGAGGGGTGGTATCAGTAGCGCACTGTTGGGAGCCGGAGTGACTAGGGTACCACCATTGTTGCTAGTGCTAGCACCGTTCGGGTTATGATTTGTAACTGAACCTGACCTAAGATCAACCATTTTGACGAATTGAGATTGCAACCGAGAGATTAATCTCCCACCGTGGTCGCCAATCTGTTGATGGGGAAAAACGATTTACTGGTTTTTTAGGAAAGTGAAGAGACGAACGTACGGACAAGACTCCTCAACCGAGCAAACTTCTTAACCTCAAACAGATGCACTACATGGGAGTGCTTTGAGTTCGAGAGATCAATCTGTAGGACTCCGGCGTAAACAAAGACAATGGTCGTTCCAGAGTCAATTCGGTCACAAAGAGGTAAGATGGTTGATCTGTAGGGGGGAAGCAGAGAAGTGTGTGAGATCAATGGTGATCAAGGATTGTAAATGTGTTGTAGGTTTCTACGAATGAACTGCTGGGTTCGAATAAGTTCTTATGGATTGATTGAATTTTGCTCTATTGAGAGTTGATGAGAATTCTTGGTTAGACAAGTGTTGTCTCTTGTCTCTTACACCAGTTGTCCTCAATCGTGGATTCAAAAACTTATTTATATTGCTAGAATGTAGACACATTGATCTCCAGTAAGTGTGACAGTTGCTCGAGTGAAAGAGTGGGAAAGTGGAAAATCATGGTTAAACTAGTTCCAGGTCGTGCGGAGACTTGGTTGATTATCCACCCACTACTTTTCTAACTCCCTAAACTGCTTGCACGACTTACTCACATTTCTCATCGTGGATGAACACACGTGCAGTAGGCCGCCAGAACAAAACCCTGATTAATATCCCCCATGTGATGAGACAGCTCACGAAAGTGGAGTCCGCAAGGCAGACGTGTATTTAATTAGTCAGTTGTTGACTTGATTAGACGATGAGTCTAAGTATTGTTATATCGAGCATGATTGCTGAATGCTCTATGATTCATTGATTGAACATGTCTGCTGGGACAGTAATGGTGTTCAGACGTTGAGTCTTGATATCATTTTACCAGTCGAGATAATAACGATATTTTGATAATTTGGATCGATCGTCAGATGAACTTTCTCGATCGAGGACTCATTTTGATATGTCGAACATTTGACAGGAAATCAAAGATATTTTCGAATTATACAGAATACTTTAATATATTACGAATGATAATAATAAGGTAGGAATCAGAAATATTGGATGGTCGTCCGTTCGAACCATGTTGCTCAGTCGAGCAAAATATTGGTAGCAGGACCATACATTGAATATAAATTAGAATATTGATTGCTGGATCAATATGATTCTCGAATGAATGTTGATGATTGAATCAACATGATGAATATTGACAGGCTGAGCAAATATTTCTCGTATGATGAATTGCTAAATATTGATAGTTGAATCATTATTAATACTCTGAGCAAATATTGCTCGTCTGAGTAAAATTACTGAATATTGATATTTGAATCAATATTCCTCGTCTGAGCAAATATTACTTGTCTGATAAATTACTGAATATTGATGGTTGAATCAATATTCCTTGTCTGAGCAAATATTGGTAACATGACCAAATAAAATATTAATTAAAATATTGCTAGCTGGACCGAATATTATATAATTAATTAAGATGTTGATTGTTGGATCAACATAAAATTATTAGTGTTTAGACTTGCTCAGAATTATGATTTGCAGAGCATTCAGTTCGAAACCCGAATTTTGATTGATTGCTGATCAATTGATGATTTACTGAAAATCAATCACTGAGTGAATGAGGGACCGGCTACATGGGATGATGGCCGACCACATAGCGTCCAGGTGCTTGAGTGAGCATTCACCAAAGTCTTTTGCCGACCAGTTGGTGAAAGGATGATTAAACGCTGGTTTAATCATTTATTAAAATAGTGCTCGTTCGAGGGTTAGGTAATAAAACCTAATAATGGGTAGATGGAAGACCGTCCAAGGGGTGTGAAACCGTCCCTTGGTGGTCGTGGGACCAACTGGTGGTCGATTGAGCAAATTCAAAGTTGATTGGAAAGAGTTTGAACCCAATATGAACTGTAGAGAGCTAATTAGGTAAAAATTATGAAGATGTGTGGGACCGCCTCCTTGCAAGCCTAAGGGCCTACCTTGGTAGGTCAAGGTGGCATGCCCATGTCACCACAGTGTCCGTGTTTCAGTCTTGAGAATTTTGGTATTTTCTGGTACGCGTTTGAGCAATATTTTGGATTTTCAAAAGAGTTTGATATTGACTGAAACTCTCGATATTTTGAGAATATTAAAATAATAATATTTTAATATTTTCCATGTGTAGCCTAGTCGGTCATGTGACCATTTGACTTTTTGGCCTTTTGATGGTTTGAGCAATATTTGAGAAAATATGCAAAACTAGGGTTTTTGCTCAAACGAAGGAGTTTCATGAGATGAAGGAAACAATAATAAGAAGAAAATATGGGATAATAGGGTGTGGGACCGGCCACATCTAGGGCATGGCCTACCGTCTAGGTGGACCGGTCTCATGACTCCCTTCCCTATTTTTTTATTATTTTCTCATCGTTTGAAAGAAATATGGAGAAACAAAGAGTTTTGCTCAAATAAGGAAATTTGCTCGAATGAAGGAGTTTTCATGAGATTAGAAAAAATAATAAAAGTATAGTAAAATAATGGGAGAGGCGTTGGGCCGGCCACGACGGCATGACCGTCCGACCGGTGGGTCCGGTCCCCTAGGCGCCTCCTTTATTATTTTATTAATATTACTTTTCTCCCCTATTTTGCATAGGTTTCCTCGTTTGTCCATATTTTTTTGCATGCTTGTTCGTGCATTATTGCTAAGTACACTCGCACCATTTTCTCGGGGCTTACTCGGTGGCGGTCCAGATGCCCGATCAGTGAATATTTTTTACTAATTCATGAAATTCAGCTTAGAATCAGTCATGAAACGGAGTAATAAAAAAAATTGAGTATCTATTACTAATCCATGGAATTCAGCTGAGAATAAGCCATGGAACAGAGTAATGAGATAAATAGATTATTTTATAGGAATTCAGTTGATGAATGACACGCTAGAATTAATCTATGAATTGCTCTAGCATGCGATATGTCTAGGAGCGGGTTTATTCAAGAATCGAGGTATGAGATAATTGAAGCATCATACTCGTTCCTAATATCGGGGGTGTATAGTCAGGGAACAACGACTAGCGTGATGTTCTGAAGGCGTTAGGCTCTATACTAGCATGCAATATGTCTAGGAGCATCCCAATCGTTAGGAGATTCTATACACTTTCTCTCTTCATAGTCAGTGAACAACGAATAATGTTACGCCATGAAGGCGTTAGGCTCCATACTAGCATGCAATATGCCTAGGAGCCGCCCAATCATTTTGATTCTATGTAGAGGTGATGATGAAATGTATGGAGCATCGAAAGCTCAGCTAAGAGGATTTTCGAGAAACATATCCATCATAGCTCTGAGAGGATATTCGCTTAGTCAGAAATCGTAAAATAGTTTACGGATCATAAAATATGAATTTTCACATACATTCCGGAGGCTAGGTCAGAAATATGCAGTATCATATTTTACGATTTTAGCCTTTGTCGAAAATCCACCATCAACACCATTATTCTTACAAGATCAGTTTATCAAAGCTCTGCTTAGCTTGTTCTCATATTACTATAATGAGAATTTTGTCGTGGAATTGCCAGGGTCTCTGCAACCCTAATACTAAAACTAGTCTATGGAATCTAATTATAACTCAAAATACAGATGTAATTTTTCTTTGTGAAACTGAAAATAATGAGTCTAAAATGCATCAATATCGTAGGAGATTTAACTATCCAAATACTTGGTGTCACTCTTCTGCTGGCCTCTCCGGAAGTATAGCACTCTTATGGAAGAGTGGTTTCCAATGTGACTTGGTACAAAATACTGATAAAATGATAAATGTTTTAATCTCCTATGATGTTAGTAGAACAGAATTCCTAGTTACTTTTCTCTATGGCACTATATACTATAATGAGAGAAAAGAACAATGGGATTACATTAAGTATATTAGTAGTAGGGTTAATTATCATCCCTGGATAATCATGGGTGATTTGAACATTACTTTGCATACCCATGAGAGATCAACCAATACTAGACCTAGTATTTCTGATTTTCCTTTCATTAAAGATTTGATTACTAGCTCCGACTTAAATGATTTGGGTTTCTCTGGTACACCTTATATATGGTCTAACAGATAATCCAATGATAATGTCATTAGAGCTAGATTAGATAGGGTTATGGGAAATGGTTTGTGGATCAATCACTATGGTAATAATAAAGCATTTCATATTGATTTTACAGGATCAGATCATATCCCAATTATTTTGGTGACTAACCCTCAATCCCAAAATAGTTACAAAAATGTTGGAGTAGAGAGACCCAACATGTAAAGATCCAATTAAGAATGCTTATACTACTAATATTAGGGAGTCTAATTGAAAACATGGGGGTACCAAAATACACCACCAACTTTTTCTTAGGCAACCTGTATTCCGAGAGTTCAACTTAATGAATCTCAATCAAGGAATAATATTTAGAGTTATATCTCTTTCTCTCGCAATCAAAAAGTTTACAGAACCAAATCCGTGAAACTGATTTATGTGTGAGAATTCATGGACTATCTCAAAAATCAATATCCAAGAATCAATCAAGTCGTATCTAACAAACAAGGATGGATATTTCTACTTTGATTGATTAACGTACAACCTGCGATATTTCAATTATAAAGATAAAGAATATAACGCGGAAAAAGAAATAACACAGACACAAGAAATTTTGTTAATGAGGAAACCGCAAATGCATAAAAAACCCGGGACCTATTCCAGATTGAACACCTAACTGTATTAAGCCGCTAAAGACACTAGCCTACTACCAATTAACTTCGGACTGGGATGTAGTTGAGACCGAATTAAACCTTCATAGCAATTCAGTTATAGTCGCGCTCCTTACGCCTCTTGAATCCCATCAGGACTCTGCGCAAATGATTTCCTTAGCTGACGTCCTGTACAACCTAAGAGTTGCTTCAACTCAATTGAAGACTTTAAACCAATCTGTCTCCCACAGATAAGCCTATATGTGTGATTTCCTTTTTGATCGTAGATCAAGGTGAGACTGGAAATCGATAACGATAGACAAAGTCTACCTAACCTCAAAATCCGGACTTATGCTTCCCGAAGAGTAGCCTAGATTATTATTCACCTCACAAGTATTAAACTTGTGGAATCAACAAAGTCTGAGACGAAGAGATCTTTGATGATTTATATTTATCTTGATTGATAGAGCAAACTCAACAATCAAACAAGACCAGGATACTCAAGCTATCAAGATAAACAATAGTTGTACCTGGCTTCACGAAATCATATGAAATTTTTTTAGTCGCTAAACCCTGAAAGGGTTTTAGGAAGAGGACGACTCTAGTTTAAAATTAGGACATACAAAAGTAGTGTAGGGATTCAAAGATCCCAATTGTTTGAGGTTCCCCTTTTAGAACCAAGCAAACAATATCCACCGTTAGATGAATCTTTGAAATGTGATTGACATATCAAGATATACACTCTGTTTAGGATAAACCGTAACCGAACCATGTACAAAGACATTGTTCATCCATTCAAAGCATTTACAAACCAATTTCAAGGATTGCATCACAAGGTGGTCTATGTACATTTGGTATAGGAAGAGAGAAGTTACCCATAAGTAGATTTGTAAGACTAGCCAACAATTTCCTATCAACTTCTATGACTTTCTCCCCAATTTTGGTTTTAAAGCTCAATGTTTTAAGATTCACATCATGGATATTAGAATAAAATACCTTAGTAAGAACATCAAATCCTTCACCATGTCCTTCTATAATGTTTGCAATATAGTCTTGAAAGTATGATATTTCACTACCAACCACATACTCCTTAATTTCTATTGTGAAACCTCTAGAAAGAATTTTGTCATAGATTTTGGATCATTCTTCATCAACAAAAGTAATCTTATAAGGTGTTTGATTATTTGATTTTCCTTTTTTCTTAAGGGTGATTTATTTTTGTAAAGAGACCTTAGGTTTCTTAGCATCCCCTTTGATTCTAACCATACTTACCAAAAAAATATTTCGAGAATGAGAGCAAGGAAAAACTTACTTGAATCAATCCTTTTAGGGCGTAATCACCTCAATTGACACAATCCTTGATGAATAAATTTAATTCCAATCAAAATGGTACCAAGATTATAGAACAGAAACTCCAAAATAATGAGAAACACCTTACAGTTCCATAAGCTAGGTTATATTCTTCATATGATACTTGAATTGTTGAGGAAGAAGAAGGTTAAGGATATTCACGAGTTCATGAACCTATATATAGGTTTTCACGGGCCTACTCGGTTACGGATCCAATAACTATTTTGGAAAAAATAACTATATAATCTAATTACTTTCAAAAAGGTCCCTTTTAGGGAATCTTTTCTCGAAACTCTTGTAGATACGGAAAATTAGATGTTATCACTGAGACCTACAAGCAACTCTTAATTGATGAGTGTGAACTCAAACAAATTGTGATAAATCATTTATAGGTTGATACATAATCCCACAAGATGATGTTGTTAGATAATTGCTCGATTGAACCTGCCAAGTGTTGGTATGTCAAGGTTGGTTGTCATATTTTAATATCAAAACTCAAAGTCGATAGATTAGATTACTAAAATCAACTTAGTTAGGTTATACTAGGAAGTCTACAAATGTTGATAACTACAAGTGTTGCTCTGAACACATATCGACATTAACGAAAACATCATCCTTCTACTTGAGATTAGTAATACAAGAGTTGACTTGTTACCATTTATATCCACGTTACTTTAAATTCGTTTAGATTGAAAACATAACATGCGGAGTTATATATATGAAAGTTTAGTATTAGAGACTTGATCATCTTATTATGATCAAAGTTTCAAGGAAGAATATACAAGTTTTTTCACAACTTATGTATATTGAATTACAAAGTATAACGTTTATCTTTTTGACTTCATAATTGCGACATAGACATAATCTTTGTAACTTATTACTATATTGTGTAATGAACTTAGGATTGATTTTATTCTTAGAAAACTATGTTTGATTACTTGAATTTAAGGAACTAGACTTACGAACTTGTTTTGTATTTGAAAGAGATCAATGGATCAGTGGTCCAGTTCCTATTGAGGATCTATAGCAGGAGCAATCCCTATGCTTTGAGGATCTATAGCAGGATCGATCCCTTGGGGATCTCTAGAAGAATCTACCCTTACCTATTGGGATCTCTAAAAGAACCGATATCCATAGCAAAACCTATTTCCGAACTCGCGTGCACTTTAGGGTTTGTGTGATTTTGGAAGTTGGGTTTGCAAAATAGGAAAGTTCAAGATGTTGACATTGTGAGTAATTTGAACATGTGCAAAAATATTATATTATATTGTTCAAAGATATTCCTTGATACTCAAGGTGAGATCCCAAACCGAAATTTTCAAGAATTTTTTGTTAAAATTTTCGAATATATATGTTTTGTTTTTTCCAGCAAACAAAACATATCTCTAGAAGATATATTAGTTAAGTATCTCGTATGCTAGCTAATATTGAGTTGTAATCCAAGAGAGATTTCGGTATGGCAGTTGAATATTGGTTAGAATTAGATAAAATTGAAAATAAATGTTTATTGCATATCTCGAGAATATTTTCAGTTATGGAAATTCTTTGGTGTCCAAACTACCTTGGTCTATAAATAGTTAAGTTTGTTTTTCTTAGAAACTAATCCTGAGGATGGCTGGCAACTTTTTTTTTTGGTCACTGGCGTAGCCGAATAATAATATTACTTGTAATACTATAATGGAGGAGAATAACCTAATTAGGTGAAATATCTGACGTCCACTAGTTTAAAGACTTATGTGGGATCAAGAAGCATCTAAATAGTACCGTTGGTGGGAAACAAGAATTTGCATTGTTATTTTAGTTTTTGATTATTGATTTGATTGACTAACGATGGTTACATCTTGAGTGCACCTAGTTTTTTTTATTCTGAGAACCTTCTCTTATGATATAAGGTCACTCGAACTAGATCAAGGATCGACATGAACGTATTCCTCATAAGAATATAAATATTTAAGAAAAGAATGATTGAGATATGCCTCGGTGTTGTAAATGTAAAGGATTTGTTCATACGGTTAATGAATGTCCCAATCTAAAAACATACAACGGGGGAAGGCACTTGTTGCTACTTGATAGACGCATTTATGTGTCTATTTTCATCTCTATTGTGTATATTGTTAGTACCCATTTTTGTACTAATTTCGGTATTTTATCCCTTTGTAGGCGTTTATGGAGAAATAGGCTTTTGCGGCGAAATTGGCTCGAAAAGTTGTTAAAGACACCTGGAAGGACATTTGCTATTCGGACTCTCATTTTGGATAAGGGGTAACCCATTTCCAAGCAGCTACTAAACACAGACCGGTACTAGATAGGGGGAGGTCACTTTCTTCTCAAAATTCAAATTCTGTTTTTGGCGGGAAAATACAAACATATTCTTGCAGTTTTGGTGGTAGTGATTTGGAGGAGTTTGAGGTCGATTAAACCTCTGATTTTCATAGGGTAGACTCCTTATGGGTCTAGGAATCTAAAATGGGTGTTGAAATCGATTAAATTGGGCTCAATCGACGGGTTTTGATCTCAACAGCAAAATATGGAAAGTCACGTGTGTGACCGATTTTAGGAAATTTTAGAGAGATTAAAGGCAAGATTTTCTTCCCAAAGCTTAATATATATCTAAGGAAGAGTTTAGAATCAAAAGGAAAGCCCAGATATGCGTGGAAATTCTAAAACAAGAAATTGCCGCAACTTTGCCGTGTAGAGAAAGAAAGAGATTTCGGATGATTTTGGAGAGATTTAATCGCCCTTTTTGATATAAATAGATTGGTTGGGTCATATAGAAGGTGTGTCGAGAGTTTGGGGGGATGAGAAGGGCTGAGGAGGCGAGAATCAGAGGTTTACAGGCCGCTGCTGCTGCTGTTTTCTGCTGGTGCGGAGCTGAAGAACACGAAGACATAAGACGCACATTGAACAGTCGCAAAGAACACGAAGAACTTCGACCCACATCGAACCGTCACAGAAGCAGTCTTATATTCAACTACAGAAAGCTGTTATCGTTTTTGACTGTGTTTGCTTAATACTTTCAGCGACCATTACTTTCCTTACAAAAAGCTTTCTGTAACTAAAGCTCGTCCTTCTTAATAAAAACACCTTATTTGAGCAATGAAATCAACTTTTGAGCATATTTCTATTATGAGGAGCTAAACCCCTTAGCCGAGGCAACGGAGGAAGCCATTGTTCCATGGAAAGTGGTATATTTCTATTTTAATTATTTTTGCATTTACATGATTATTTGCATAGAGCTAATATTGGAAAAATGATTTTTATTGAGTAGTTGTGAATTGTTTTGATGGAACATGCTAGGTTTTAAAACTTTTGATGTTTCATGCTTGATGTTTACAATTATTACTTCAAAAATCTATTAGAGGCAATAAATTAGAATCACTTTAAAAGCAATAATTGCATGAATATTGATTAGATTGTATCACTTAATTGGTCAATGGTGGAATCCAAAGTCTCGGTGTCTTTTTATAATTTGATACAATTTTATTTGAGTTATTTAATTTAATTTAAGTCTAAAAAAAATCCTTCACAAGTCTTAGAGTTCGAATCTTTTTACCACTACAACTACAAAACACATCACTACTCTTAGAGATTTTTTTTGATTATTATTGCTCTGACGAAGAAATAGCTGATCTTGCACTTTTTGCAAACATAAGCAACGCCCTTGAAAATTAACTCAAGTTGAACCTTCATTAGTCCCTATGGTTGACTTCTCCTTTATAAAAGCTTATGCGATAATTTTCCGTATCAAAGCAAATGCAAAATCTTCCTGATCTTGTATGCACATTTTGCACTATAAAAGGACATACCTTTCATCATTATTTCAGGTAGAAGAAAAAAGATAGATACATCAATAGAATGTAGAAAAGAATCACCAGTCTTATGAACTTGCTGCAAAGATTTCATGAGACCTTTCCTCAAACAAGTAAGGACGTTAATCACTTTTGTTTTCATATTTTAAAGTTAAATTGATATCTATAAACGAAAAGAAAATATTCCAGGAACCAAGAGGAAAAACATAACATGGTCCAACACACATAATACTTTAGAACTACGAAGGTTCTTCTACAGATGTAGAAGTTCTTGTACTTCTCAAAAGAGAAAACCTGCTTTTACTTCTTACAAAAGCAGAAGTACTTCTTTTATTTCTACTTTTCGTTGCCAAGTTGAGAACTGTTTACATATAAAAAGTTCGTTTGTTATTTAATTTCATTTGGGATACTTATTTAAATACCTCTCTTATTTTATTTTATTTTTGTAGAATTATCCCAAAAGGGTATATTTGAAGTGGATAATGAAACTAAACTAGTGTTTTTTTTTGTGTGAATAAAAACATTTTTATTATGATTATTTCTTCTACTGGTGGTCGAATATGCTCTTAGGGAAAACAAGAATGAAAAATTTATTCTTGTGATATCGATGTTTCTCGCAAAAGTTAATTGAAAAAGCGGGGATCAAACAACCACACCCAATATTTCGCTTAGCAATCTGTATGGACTAACTCCAATATACTTTCAAGAGAATCAACTAGACATTCAGACTCAATCTTAAGAAAGGTATGTCCAAGAGTAATATCTTTATTTCTCAATTCAATTTGCAATCAAACAAATAGGAATTTGCGAGCCCAATTGAATATAAGAAATAACTTGGACGGTATCAAAAACCAATATCCAAGTGTCAATCAATTTGATCAACAACCAAAGGTTGGATTCACAATTGATTGAACTTGGATATGTGGCTACTAGATAGAATAAAATCCTGGTAAGACTGATAAATTTGCAATTTGTACATAGCTACAGAGAAATCAATTTCTCTGCAGACAGTCTAGCCAAAAAGGGTGCTACTTTAAACAGAGGTGAGAAGAGGGTTTATTTGTATAAGCCATTTTTATGTTAGAATTAGAAATGCCAAATAAGGCTTATTATAGATTTTGTTGAGTTGATGGTTGTTTGCCTGTAAACATCCATCTTGAGTGAATTTTGTTTGGTTTTTGTATTCTTTTTGTTATCAATAAAAAGTTCAATTATCAAGCAAAAAAATAAAAATAAAAAATGATTGAACTTACACACAACCTATGATATTTCAATTATATATAAAATATAATGTGGAAAAGAAATAACACAGATACCAAAAATTTTGTTAACGAGGAAACCGCAAATGCAGAAAACCCCCGGGACCTAGTCCATATTTGAACACCACACTGTATTAAGCCGCTACAGATACTAGCCTACTCCAAGTTAACTTCAGACTGGAATGTATTTGAGCCCTAACCAATATCACACTGATCAAGGTACAGTCGCGTTCCTTACGCCTTTGAATCCCAGCAGGACTCTGCGCACTTGATTCCCTTAGCTGATCTCACCCACAACTAAGAGTTGCTACGACCCAAAGTCGAAGACTTGATAAACCAATCTGTCTAACACAAAAAAATCTATTGAATAGATTAATCTGTCTCCCATAGATATACCTATGAGTTTTTGTTCCGTCTTTTAATAAATCAAGGTGAACAGGAACCAATTGATATTCGTGGACTTATATTCCTGAAGAGCAGCCTAGAAATATCAATCACCTCACAATAATCTTAATCGTATGGTAGCGAAACAAGATATTGAATCACAAACGATGAGACGAAGATTTTTGTGACTACTTTTTATCTTGCCTATCGGAGAATAAATCTCGAGCAAATCTTAGAGAAGATAATACTCAATACGATAGAAAACAGAGGGATCGGAACACGCAACTATAGAGAAATGGTTGGGTATGGCTTCACAATCCCAATGAAGTCTTCAAGTCGTTAACCTACAGGGTTTCGTGAAAAACCTAAGGTTAAAGGAGAATCGACTCTAGTCGCAACTAGTATCACATAGGAGGTGTGGGGATTAGGTTTCCTAGTTGCTAGAGTTCTCCCTTATATAGTCTTCAAATCAGGGTTTGCAATCAATGTTACCTTGGTAACAAAGTATTCAATAATCACCGTTAGATGAAAACCTGATTAGACTCACACTAATATCTTTCAACCGTTAGATCGAACTTAGCTTGTTACACACAAATGAAAAGTGACTTCATTTAGATATGAGTAACCGTACCTAAACGTGTACACCTTGTTGGCTCAACAATAGTTAACCGAAGTTAGCCATATGAACACTTTCATATCAACCATATTCATCTTAACCATAACTAGTTCAAATAACTCAAATGAAACTAGTTCTAGAGTTGTTCAATTGTTCATATTTTCATAAAAGTATACAAGACACAATTGAAGCAAAATCGATTTTGATTCACTCGAATCAATTCATGAACATTATAGCCATGGTTTGCAAAAGATTGCATTCCTTATTATAAATGTATTAGTTCATAAACAAACCGATTTTAGAACATAACCTACACAAGTATGCGAACGGGTACTCATACCTAAGTGGCCGGACCAAGTTTGGGTTAGCCAGTATGCGAACGGGTATGCATACCTTCCAAAACTCAGTATTCCAGAACTTGAAACTCACACCAGTATGCATACCGGTATGCATACTAAGTTCCCGGACTTCCATAAACCAACCAGTACGCATACGAGTATGCATACCATGGTTCCCAGACTTGGACAACACATATGCAAGTACGCATACTGTGCTATATCCAATCATTGTTATTTGTTCTAAACTCCCATTTCAATCATTGAAATATTCTCGGAAGACGGGAATAGCTGTCTCACACAACTATTAGCTTCAAAGCAATTTTCAAGTGATTGAATGATCAATATGAAACATTCCGAGTCTACATCAAATGACTTTCTCACACAAATCATGTAAGATGTTACCAGGAGATTTTCACATGATCATCTTTTGACTTTCGTCAAGAATATAAGATGAACTTTGTTAAAGCGAAAGCTTACCAACCCATATTTCGAGAAATATGTAAGCGAGTTAAACTCAGCTCGAAATATCAAATGTGTATAATCGAAGTCTATATAGCTATACGACTTTTGTCTCAAATAGGAGATAAAGTTGATAGACTTTTGAGTGATAGATGAGTTCAAGTATCCACATACCTTTTTTTGATGAAGTTCCACAAGCTCCCCTTAGTAGTTTTTCGTTTTCAGTCGATGAACACCGTGAAGTCTAATGCTCAACTACACTTTCTATCCTAATCCGAGACTTAGTTATAAGTAGACTAGAAATCAAGACTTATAGTTTTGGAAACTAAACTTGACAACAAGCTTGAGATAACAACGCTTGCGAGTTCGACCGAGCAGTGCTCTAACAATCTCCCCCTTTGTCAGCTTTAGTGACAAAACTATCAATACATATGGATTACAAAATAAATAAACTTTGTAGTTTCTCATCCAAATGCTTGATTTCCTTGGTTCTTCAACATTACTCGAAATCTTCATCACTTCCAAGTACTCCAGTGATTCTGAACGTGTTCAACTCAGCATCATAGTTGTTGAAGATCTGTAGCTATAACAATGAGAAAACAGTAGCTCTCAATCATTGTTATACAATGTCATAGTATTATTACACAACATCAAAGTCCAATTGTATCACAACTTTGACAACAATACTATGGTGATATGTATCACTCCCCCTTAGTCAATACTTCATCTCACATGAAAACCACTCCCCCTTACATAATGATCCGTAAACCATATGTATTTGTGGTGGGAACTACACATTAATTCTCCCCCTTTTTCGTCAATATAAATTGGCAAAGGTACGAAAACTAGTGGGATCATAAAGAAATTCTCATAGAGATTCTTCCTGACTAAAAGAAAACATATCAACTTTGTTTAGATGCAATCATATAGTCGAAACTAAATGCATTTATCAAGGAGTTTATAAAGATACAAGAAAACTCCTACAATATTCCACAGCCGCACTCCCCACAAAGATTTGGCAATTAAGCACAAGTTCAATTAAGAACTCTCCTCCATAAAATGTCATTCCCGAAAGAACAACAAGAGCGACCTTACTTTTACAAGAAAAGAAGGATTTCTTTGGACATTAACACATTACACGAAACATGAATTTGTATCCAAAAAATTCAATTAAATTAATCACAAGAGAACCCATGATTAATTTAATTGGAAATGCTCAACATAAGAGAACTTACGGAGCCGCACAGTACTTTCACAAAGAAGTGGATTAGAGAAAGATCAATACTGCGAAATATACAAAGATTCATTCTATTTTTTCATCAATATTTGCATAAAGACATATAATAGACTTAATCTTTGCAATCAAAAGTTCATCTTATCTTCCATCAACAGGGCCGGCCCTGACTAGAAGCATCTGAAGCAGTATTTCGGGCCCCAAATTTTTGGGGGCATAAAAAAAATATTCTTTCCCGTTTCAGTTCAAAAAGTGAACGTAAATTGAGGATTATTAAACGCACTACAAGGGGCCAAGGGCAGGAAAAAAAAAAGAAAAAAAAAAAGGAAGAAAATCTTTTATGGAGAGATTTATGGAGAGAATGCTCAATTGATTGGCTATTAAATTGATTTTAGGTAATATGTGACATCACTGACATGCAGAAACAGTTAGGAATGAAATATATATTTTATTAAGTAATACGTGACTTGTCCACACAGTTATGGAAGGAACAAGGGTTGAACACGTTTCTTCCTTTACTTAGTGAAAAATATCCCTCTTTCACTTTAACCTCTTTTCTTTTTAATTAATCTTCTTCTCAGTTTTAAACTATAGAGATTCAGAGATTCAAATAATAAGAACATAAAGGAAAACAAAAAGAGGCACTAATTCTTTTATATGATAATGGTAAGAACTAATTCTCTTAATTTAGTATTTGATTATAAATTTATAATGATTCTTATATGGAATACAATACTTTTCATAAATTATTATTATGTTAAAAATATGAGTTGTATGTAATGATTTTGTTGACAATTGATTTGTAGGTATGCCTCCGGGTCTAAAAAGAAAGCAACCGTCCGGATCTCAAAATAAAAAAAATAAAAAATAAAAGTAAAAAGATGGCGAGTTAGTAAAATCTCTTGCCGGGTCTTTAGATAAATATTTAATTAAACCTAGTGAGCATATAATCGAAAATTTGGATGATGATAATAATCGTGTTAATGAAGCAAATATTGAATGCATGGCAATGATAGACGCATTTATGTGTCTATTTTCATCTCTATTGTATATATTATTAGTACCCATTTTTGTACTTATTATGGTGCTTTATGTCTTTGTAGGTATTTTTAGAGAAATAAGCTCTTGCGACGAAATTGGCTCGTAAAGTGGTGTTTTACACCCCATGATAGAGTACTAAAGGCACCCCAGAAATGCACCGGAAGCAACCCAGAAATACACCGGAGGAACCCCGAAAAAATGTTGAAAACACCCCAGAAAAGTGTTAAAGGCACCCACCAAAATTACTAAAGGCACCCTAAAAATGGATAAGGGCGCCCCAAGGCAGCCAGCTGTTAAAGACACCCGCGTTTTGGATTTAGGGCACTTCACCCTCATCGATTGAAAAAGAAAATTTTGGCAGGAATTCTGGATTCAAATTTCCAGTTCCTGCGTACTTTGTGTTTGATATTTTGAGGAAGATTTAGTCGGATTTTCATCTTGCTTCGGATATGTACCAGCCTGTTAGATCACAACAAGGGTGGTAAGTGCATTCATTTTGATTAAATCACAGAATCTCATCAAACAGGGGAAGATTTTTATCTCGGGCTGGAAATGGAATGTTTGTGAATCAAAGAGGGAGGATATCTTCTCTGCTAGAGTTTTTTCTTTATATTGGAAGGAATAACAGCTCAGAGACGCATGACAAAAGCAATTTAGCGCATGCAGAGAAAGAAAATAAGAAATTATTCCCGAGAATAATATTCCTTTACTGTGATGATTTTGAGGAGTAATTGGCGAGATTTGGAGGTGCTTCTGGGTTATAAATAGCTTATGGGATGTAGAGGAAAGGGGTAGAGAGAATTGGTAGCAGTTGGGAGCAGCACAGAATCGGAAAATCGAAGTCGCAGGAAAAACAATTTTTCTGCTGGTGAAGAAGGTACGAAGAACATAAGACCCTTAAAGACCGTCGTTCTTCAACAGTGCCAGTGACGGTATTCCTTTATCGTTTTCTGTAACAATTGATTTTATAACAAATATAAGTGTTACAAAACCCGGTTTTATTCATTTTTCTCCCATTTCATCATTTGTGAACCATTTTTGAGCATTAATAAAGATGAATTTTGAACATGTTTCCATGATAATGATGAGCTAATTCTCGCGTAATCAAGGCACGGAGGAAGCTATTTATGCATGAATAATTGGTAACTATTCTATTTTTCTCTAATTTGTATTTTATAATTCACTCAATCACTACTTTGTAGAATTTTAATTGTTTGCATAATTTTTCCTAATTAGTTGTGATTCAATTAGATAGGTTATGCTTTGGTTAGATAATCTATGCTTAAGAGATACAATTAATGTTTGAGAATATGCTTGATAATTTGTGAATTAAGAAAAAGAGATTCTAAAAATATTTAGAGTTTTGGAATTTTTATCATCATTTATTCATGTGTAATAGTGGAATCTAGTGTCTTGGTTATTTTCACTCTAAAAAAAACAAATTTGGATTTAAATTTTCTCTACTATTAGTTTAAATAAATCCAAATTCAATTGCTTTCACAAGTCTTACGAACCTCATTCTTACCACTATCTAAAATCACATCAGGAAACAACAATACCACTGCCGTGAATGAGAATGATGTTGATGTGAACATTGATGGTGATGCAAATGATGGGGTTAATGTTGAAGATAACGTGGAAGAACCAAATCCTGATATTTTTGATCCAAAAAATTAGAACACAATTGATCAAAAATTGATTGACATTCTCGTTGAGAAAGGTCCTGTAAGGATTACTGATTTTGATTTTCCTTCTGAAGGCCCTGGTAAACGTTTTTCAGTCACATATTATACAAAAAGATTGACGAATTTAGAGAAGCAAGATAGAAGGTGGCTTATATATTCAATTTCTTTAAACAAGGTCTTCTGTTTTTGTTGCTAGTTGTTTAAGAAGCGTGAGAATACTATGCAATTAGCTAACGATGGATTCAATGATTGGAGAAATCTCAGTGGAAGGATTCAAAGTCATGAAAATAGTGACGAGCACCTAGATTACATGCATATGTGGCACGAGTTAGAATTGCGGTTGAGAAAGAATGCAACCCTGGATAAACACTTGCAAGAACAAATCAACAAGGAGAAAGAACGTTGGATAGAAATATTGGAATGCATAATGGATAGTGTGATGTATCTCGCAAAAAATAGTTTAGCATTTCGTGGTGATAGTGAGAAGATTTATACAAAACACAATGGTAACTTCTTGAGTTTGATGGAGTTAATTGCAAAACATAATCCAGTGTTAAATATTCATCTCCAGCGCATTGTTAAGAAGGATATTCATTATCATTATCTTAGTCACAAGATCCAAAATGAGTTTATAATGAGGTTTGCCAAGGAAATTAAGACATCAATTGTTCAGAAGGTTCACAAAGCCAAATACTTTTCTATAATACTTGATTGTACGCTGGATATATCTCGTAAAGAACAAATGTCTATTATGGTGAGGTGTGTAGATGTTTCACAAATACCAGCAAAAGTATAAGAGTTTTTTCTCGGGTTTCTAAAAGTGAATGACACAACTGGAGTTGGGTTTTTTTTCTTCAGAACTTCAAGATGCATTAGAAAAACTTCATTTGAATATTGATGATATAAGAGGACAAGGCTATCACAATGGAGCAAATATGAAAGGAAAACGTAAGGGTGTTCAAAAGAAGTTGATCAACATGAATCCTATGGCATTTTAAACACATATGGCTTTCACAGTCTTAATCTCATTCTTTGTGATATGGCTAAATCTTGTAAAAAGCAAGCTCTTTTTTGGGATTGTGCAAACTACTTACAAATTATTTTCGGCTTCTACAAAGCGATGGCAGGTTTTCAAGAAAAAGATAAGAGAAAACGGTCTCACTCTTAAGTCATTATCGGATACAAGGTAGGAAAGTCGTGTGGAAAGCATCAAAGAAATTATATTTCAAGCTCCGGAGATACTGAAATCTATAAAGCACCTGAAAAAACATTCTGACGATAATAGTGAAAAATGTGTTGTTGATGGTCTAATTAGACTTCACTTTAAGAATTTCGAGTTTTTTCTTGGCATGGTTATCTGGTATGATCTTTTATCGGCTGTTAATCTTGTTAGCAAGAGCATGCAAAAAGAAGATATGCACATGGCTACTGCTATTAAACACATCAACATGCTTATTTCCTATTTTCAATTACAGAAATACTGGGTTTGAGAGTGCAATGAAGGAAGCAACAAATATTGCTACTAGCATGGGCATTACACCTAAGTTTCGTGAAATACGTGCTAGAAAAAGAAAGAAGCATTTCGACGAAGGTCCTAGTGAGGAGCCAGTACCATCATCAGGTGATGAATCTTTTAGAAGAAATTATTTCTTTTATATAATCGATTATGCTCTTCGTTCATTTCAAGAGAGATTTGCTCAATTCCGAGAATACGAGAGAATATACGGTTTCTTGTTTGATTTAGAAAAACTAAAATCTATGAGTGATGAAGACTTGTTAGCATCATTAACATACTTGAAGAATATTTAAGTTATGGTACCATTTGTGATATCAACGGGAAAGATTTGTACATAGAATTAAAGATCATAAAAAGGATGATTTCAACAGATATAAAGAAGCCAATAGAAGTGATACACTTTTTTGCAAGAGATGGAAGGTTGTTATCCCAATGCCTGGATTGCTTACAGAATCTTGTTTACGGTAACAGTTATAGTTGCTTATGTAGAAAGAAGCTTTTCCAAATTGAAATTAATCAAAACATATCTTCGATCTACAATGCTACAAGAGAGGTTAAATGGATTGGCTATGATAGCCATTGAAAGAGAAATAGCTGAATTACTTGATTATAAGCCTATTATTAGAGACTTTGCTTCGGAAAATTCCCGAAGAGCAATTTTCAGTAGATTTTATTTTCCTTCTTAGTTCATCTCTTTATTATATTACGCTTGTAATCATGATTTAATGAAATAAATAGTCGCATAATTTATTCATGGTGTTAAGAAAATGATCTAACAATATTTATTTTTTGTATATAGCCTGTATAGGGGCATCATTTCATAGATTTGCTTCGGTGCATTAATATCTCAGGGCCGGCCCTGTCCATCAATATTTGCATAATGACATAATAGGCTCAACTTTTGACATATATGGGACAATCATAGTTCACGTACGCAAACACACATATCCCATATTTTTTTTTTGCAATATATAAAACCAATAAAGATTAATGTTGCAAAATCATCTTCCAAATAAACTTTAGAATTTAAATAAATAAATCTAAAAACATTGCAAAATGAAAATCGTTGGCAATAGCTATGTGTACTCACAATAATTGCTATTCCAAACCCTAGTTATCCTTCTTAAAACACAAGAATAAATTCTCATAAGAAGTTTCCTAGACATTAAGGCCTCTATAAAATTCTTTATCGTCCTTGTACTCCTTGTCGTCAACAGCCATAGGAACGTAAGGTTCATGAAGAAAGGAGTCAATTTCAAAAAACCTTCTAGACTGATGCCGAACCAGGGCCTTCTGGATTTTGAGAGTCCTCAAGACAATAGCCTTTATTTTTTGAATATCCTTTCTTGTTTCCTTCAACTCTTCATGAACCCCAGAAAACTTCTGTAGATAAGAAGGAACAACTCTTGGTTTCCTCACATTCCTCATTTTTATTTTCAAAGTTGAAGGTACATGAGATTTTTCTTTTTCCTTCATGATTGATGGCTTAACAATCATATTAACATCTTTCGATCAGAAGACATAATGCTTAGATTCTCCATACCAGTATTAGATTGTGAGAGGAATTCACAAATCAGGCTCAACAAGCAATCTTGTGATAAAAAAGAGTTTTCAGAGAAGAAAAAGGGAATGTAGGGTTAGGAAACCTTTATACACTAAAAGGATTCACGTACGCACAACTCACAACCCTAAAGAAGGCAGAATTATCGATTTTAACCCTCTTTTATTGATCAAACAGAGAAAGCCCTTTCAATATCAATTAGATACGAAAAGATGGAAGAATTCCAAACCGGCGAAAACGAAACCAAGAAAAAACAAAACGAAAAAAAATCTTTTCTATTTTCCTAAAGCCTGAAGTGTGCAAACCCTTGTCTCTTTTGAACCAGGCACATGAGACAAGATACACAGCCAACACATTTAAGTTGTGCTGGGGTGAACAATAATCTGTCCACCATAACCTTCTTGAACGGAATTCTTAAAACTCTGTTTAACAGACTGTTTAGACCGTACTCATTTTTCTAGAGGTCTACTCTTATCTTTGGAAATTAACTTCTTTGAAGAAGATATAAGTTTATATACCTCAGACGACTTCTGAACAAGTTTGAGCTTGTTTGCTAATCGATTTTCTCTTCGTTGAAGTTTATTGACATATCTTATCTTATGTTTGTACTTTAAACAGTTGGAGAGTTCATGACCCTTGAGAGTACAATAAGAACATGTCAATAGAGAGGATGGTTCAGACGCCATAGCTGTGTAAGCTGCTAGAAACACGGTAGAACCTGAAAAATTAGAAATAGAATTTCCAGTAGACAAATAGAAATCTATTTTATCCTCCAAAGTGGTTGAAGTTTCTCTCGGAAGAATATCGAGGTTGATGTACGTATTGCTACAATTATCAAAATCAATGTTTTCACAGAAGAGTGCAACACTTGATTTTTTGTCTTCATAAGAATCATAGTGATCAGACATTTCATCAAGAGTTGCAGCAAGACCTTTGTTTCCAGTGTATTTTCTACGATTCGGACACTCATTTGCAAAATGACCAAAATCTTTACACTTGAAGCATTGTGGCATATCCTCGTCATCAGTATCGTCAGTATCCCTGTTTTTAGGAGGAACACGATTATGAGGTTTAACTGATGACTTAGGTTTATCTCTAGTGAACCGTTTACTTCTCTTCAAAAGAAGATCTCTAAACTGTCTTGTGATCGAAGAGACTGACTTTTCAAGATCTTCATTTGATGAATCAGTCCCAGAAGGATCATCTTCAGAGATGCCAACACTTTTACTTTTATCAAGTAATTTAGTGTTCTTTTGTGAAAGCAATATCCTTTCCAGATTTGGATAGATGCTCATGATCAAAGACCTTTAACTTCCCAACAAGAGTAAAATCTAGAAAGAGTTTCAAGGATATTTCCTTCAACGATGGCATGTTTATTAGAATCGTATCTAGATGGCAATGATCTGAGAACTTTCATCACACTGTCCTTTTCAGGAATAGTTTTACCCAATGCAAATGATGCATTAACAATTTCAGACACTTTGTGATTAAACTCATCAAATGAATCTTCGTCTGCCATATGAAGGTTTTCCCAATCAGAATTTAAGTTTGAAGCCTAGCTTATTTTTCACAGGTATTCCCTTCAAATACGGTTTCTAAGATATCCCTCGCATCTTTAGACCCAATGCACGTAGTCACATGGTGCTGAAGATCTGGGGTAATGGCATGGATGATTTCCTTCAATCCGTCAGAATTTTGATTTGCGACAAGAATCTCGACAACATCATAATCACCAATATCCTTTGGAGCAGTTACATTTCCTTTTGTAACAACCGGATAATTATATCCATTAACAAAATAAACCCATGATTGAAAATCACGCGCTTGAAAAAAGGCATGCATAGCAATTTTCCACTATAAGTAATTCAAGCCATCGAAGACTGGCGGTACGTTTATAGAGATAACACTTCTTTCCATAGAGTCAGATCGCTACAAACACAGACTTATGAAGTCTAAACGTGTTTGCCTGCTCTGATACCAACTGAAAAAGCGGGGGTCAAACAACCACACCCAATATTTCGCTTAGCAATCTGTATGGACTAACTCCAATATACTTTCAAGAGAATCAACTAGACAGTCAGACTCAATCTTAAAAAAAGTATATCCAAGAGTTATAACTGTATTTCTCAATTCAATCTGCAATAAAAAAAATAGGAATTTGCGAGCCCGATTGCATATAAGAAATAACTTGGACGGTATCAAAAACCAATATCCAAGTGTCAATCAATTTAATCAACAACCAAAGGTTGGATTCACAATTAATTGAGCTTACGCACAACCTGTGATATTTCAATTATATAGAAATAACACAGACACCAGAAATTTTGTTAACGAGGAAACCGCAAATGCAGGAAAACCCCGGGACCTAGTCCAGATTTGAACACCACACTATAGTAAGCCGCTACAGACACTAGCCTAATCTAAGTTAACTTCAAACTGGAATGTAGTTGAGCCCTAACCAATCTCACACTGATCAAGGTACACTCGCGTTCCTTACGCCTCTGAATCCCAGCAGGACTCTGCGCACTTGATTCCCTTAGCTGATCTCACCCACAACTAAGATTTGCTACGACCCAAAGTCGAAGACTTGATAAACCAATCTGTCTCACACAGAAAAGTCTATTGAACAGATAAATCTGTCTCCCACAGATATACCTATGAGTTTTTGTTCCGTCTTTTGATAAATCAAGGTGAACATGAACCAATTGATATACCAGACTTATATTCCCGAAGAACAGCCTAGAATATCAATCACCTCACAATAATCTTAATCGTATGGTAGCGAAACAAGATATTGTGGAATCACCAACGATGAGACAAAGATGTTTGTGACTACTTTTTATCTTTCCTATCGGAGAATAAACCTTGAACAAATCTTAGAGAAGATAACACTCAATACGATATAAAACAACAAGATCAGAACACGCAACTACAGAGAAATAGTTGGGCCTGACTTCACAATCTCAATGAAGTCTCAAGTCGTTAACCTACAGGGTTTCGTGAAAAACCTAAGGTTAAAGGAGAATCAACTCTAGTCGCAACTAGTATCACACAGGAGGTGTGGGGATTATGTTTCCAAGTTGCTAGAGTTCTCCCTTATATAGTCTTCAAATCAGGGTTTGCAATCAATGTTACCTTGGTAACAAAGCATTCAATATTCACCGTTAGATGAAAACCTGATTAGACTCAAACTAATATCTTTCAACCGTTAGATCGAACTTAGCTTGTTACACACAAATGAAAAGTGACTTCATTTAGATATGAGTAACTATACCTAAACGTGTACACCTTGTTGGCTTAACAATAGTTAACCGAAGTTAGCCATATGAACACTTTCATATCAACCATATTCATTTTAACCATAACTAGTTCAAATGACTCAAATGAAACTAGTTCTAGAGTTGTTCAATTGTTTATATTCTCAAAGAAGTATACAAGACACAATTGAAGCAAAATCGATTTTGATTCACTCGAATCAATTCATGAACATTATAGCCACGGTTTGCAAAAGATTGCATTAATTATTATATAAATGTATTAGTTCATGAACAAACCGGTTTTAGAACATAACCTACTCAAGTATGCGAACGGGTACGCATACCTAAGTGGCCGGACCAAGTTTGGGTTCGTCAGTATGCGAACAGGTACGCATACCTTCCAAAGCTCAGCTGAATTTCCGAAACTTGAAACTCACGCCAGTACGCATACCGGTATGCATACTAAGTTCCCGGACTTCCATAAACCAACCAGTACGCATACGGGGATGCATACCATGGTTCCCGAACTTGGACAACACATATGCAAGTACGCATGCTGTGTTATATCCAATCATGGTTATTTGTTCTAAACTCCAATTTCAATCATTGAAATATTCTCGGAAGACGGGAATAGCTGTCTCACACAAACTATTAGCTTCAAAGAATTTTTCAAGTGATTGAATGATCAATACAAAACATTTCGAGTCTACATCAAATGACTGTCTCACACAAATCATGTAAGATGTTACCAGGCGATTTTCACATTATCATCTTTTGAATTTCGTCAAGAATATAAGATGAACTTGGTTAAAGTGAAAGCTTACCAACACATATTTCGAGAAATATGTAAGCGAGTTAAACTCAGCTCGAAATATCAAATGTGTATAATCGAAGTCTATATAGCTATACGACTCTCAAATAGGAGATAGAGTAGATAGACTTTTGAGTGATAGATGAGTTCAAGTCTTCGCATACCTTTTGTTGATAAAGTTCCACAAGATCCCCTTAGTAGTTCTTCGTCTTCAGTCGATGAACGCCGTGAAGTCTATTGCTCAACTACACTATATATCCTAATCCGAGACTAAGCTATAAGTAGATTAGAAACAAAGACTTATAGTTTTTGCAACTAAACTTGACAACATGCTTGAGATAGCAACGCTTGCGAGTTCGACCGAGCAATGCTCTAACATTAATAATTTTATTAAAAATAAAATGGAAATTGGGCTAAAAAAATATAATGTGTTCAATGAGATTAGCTATTTATCTCATTAATCTTGTCTTTAATATTTATACAAGAAGACTCCTAAGAGTCTTTAGGCTGAGGCATGTCCCTAATGTGGTTAATATTTAGCGTAATGATTACGCACATTTATTTTTATGTAAATGACAGACACTTAAATGGTTTCACAAACTAAATTACACCAGTAACAATATGTCAAGGAGTAATAAACCCACTCGTATATATACATATTTTCTCAATCTTGGTGAAAATCCTGCCAAGCAATTCAATTTTTTTTAACTAACCTAGCTTTAGTAAGATTTAATACATAAATGCCTCTAGATTCATAAGAATTTAAATCCATTAAATGTTCACGTTAACTTTAGTATGGGCGTCGCCAGCACGTTAGATTTTTTTTTTTTGCTACCTTGCTTCTTGTTTGCAAATTCAGCAGTTACAAGGTGACATTTTGCGCAACTCCGGTGTCACAGGTATGAGACCTTATTGTATGCTTGCTTTGGATGTGTTTACCCGCTTCTGGGGTTTAGGATCTTCCTCACTTTGTGTCGAAACTGCTTCCCCCCATCCCATGAGTAAATTGGAAGCTATGTATTTCGATCAAGTGATGACGGAGATGCCTTCCAAATACGGGATGACACCTCGACCCCTTTCCCTTAGGCAGAACAACAAAATCAATCATACTCAAGACTACCTTATGGCTATTCCTATAGATGGGTTGGGTCAAAAAATTGGGCCTCTGCAATTCAGCGCAGTACTTGGTTATAAGTTGGGTGTCCCTTTGTTTGCCAAGGATAGCGTTTGTTCCTACTATGGTAACAACATGGATATTTTTGGTGATCATGCTATTCATTGTGCACATGAAGTTGGTTTGAAATTTCGTCATGATTTTGTGCATGATACCGTGATAGATATGTGCTTCCGTGTTGGAATACCAGCTAAAAAAGAGGCATCTCTTGGTTTCCTTGCGAGAGATGGTGGTGAAGCTAGACCTGCAGATATCTTGGTGCATAACTGGGATAATGGTCGGGACACTTGTTTCGACGTTACTGGTGTTTCACCTTTCACAGGCAATGGTGTGCAAAAAATTTCGCCGGGTGTTGATATCTCACGTGTTGTTGACCGTAAGCGCAACAAATATCTCGACATTTGTTTTAGACATGGTTACTGCTTTGGTATCTTAGCTTTCACGACCTTGGGCGAACTGGGTGAAGAGTTTGTGGTTTTTCTTAAGAGGTTGAATTTTTATTACTAGGCAGGACACAACTTCCAAAGTAGGCAATTTTTTGTTTCATAGAGTAGGTGTAGCTATTCAGAGGAGGGTTGGAGCTCAGCTTGTTGCTCGACTTCCAACCATTGCTTTGTCCTCTGATATTATTTTCTAAATATTTATGTATAAATTGAGATGAAAATAGTGTTTGCACACACAACATTTAAAGTATGACTTTCCACTAACAACATCCCACTTTTACACTCCTATGAATATTTACCTATATCTAATATAATTTTTTTTTTTTTTTAAGATCTTCATTTCTTGGTTTTAGAGAAAATAATTAGCATTTCAAACCGATACTTGTTTTTTATACGAATTATTTGAAAAGAATGAATTTATTTATTAAAAATAGTTACAAAATCTCCAAATTCATAATGGTATTAGTTGCGAAAAAAATATTTATACGAAAGGAAAATAAATCATATTGCACTAGAAAAAGTATATGCAAAAAGATATTCATCGAAAAAAAAACAAAAATTCGTATAATGACACATTGTATTTTTCACACGTGAGATGCATTTTTGACAATTAAATTAGTAGCACGGCGAATAGTAAATGTATTCATATACTTACATGAAATTTTATATGCAAATAATCAAATAGCAAGAGAATAAATTATGATATAAATTTTGCATGTGTAAACTAATTTTTTTTTTTTTTAAATAAAACATTTTTTCTTCAACAATTTAAAAGTGGCGCAATCCACATATATATAAATAAATTTGGGTTTTGCAAATCTTAAATTGAAAATCGCTTTAGATTTTATGGAATGTTAGTTAAAAGAACTTTAAGAAGAATTTACAATTTGCAATATGGGTAATTGAAGATCACATGAAAACTTCAATTTGAAGAAACTTCGTCGAGGTAAGAAATCAAGACTGGTCTTTCCTTTCGGACTCTTTTCTATTCTCTCTCTCTCTCTATATATATATATATATATATATATATATAAAGTTGAGGATTTTAATAAATGATCATATTCAAAGAAGATTATATCACAGATTAGCTTTTGTTAAGTCTAGTGATGTACCAACTTCCCAAGCTCTTTTTTGTCGAGAACTCGAAACTAAGCTTGAGAGAAAGCAAAAGTGTTTTAATGTGAATCTAAAGACTTTCAAATTCGTTCTTGAGTTTGTAAAGTTTTGTTTTTGGTAGTTTACTACTAATAATTTTCACTCACTTGAGTTCACGAACTTAAAACTTTGAGTTTTTGAATTTATTGCTTGTGGAACTAAAAACACTAAAGTTAATATGTCAATTTTGTTCGCAAACCTAAATAGATAAGTTCACGAACCTATTGTATAAATTTCTTCTGAGACCTTTTTGACATTTGAGTTTGCGAACCTAGTGAAGAAAATTTATCCTAAGGCTTAGCGCGATTTGAGTTTGTGAACCTAAAAGGGCGAGTTCGCGAACCTAGTACAATAAAAATTCTCCTGCGACTTTTTGAGCATTTGAGTTCGCAAACCTAACCTTTTGAGTTCCGGAACCTAAAGGCTTGAATTTTTCCTACAACTTCATTTGTGTTTGAGTTCTCAAATCTATAAACATTCTGAATTCGATTTTCTCACTTATGAGTTCACAAAGTCATCACATGAGTTCATGGAATATAAAGATAAACAGGTCAACCTAATAAACTACTGTCTTTGGACTCATTCAATCTTCCTTAATTTTCAAGGAAAACTTTTCACACGCTTAAGAAATTTTTTTTCTTAACTAATTTCTTTGTACGAAAAGTTTTAAGTTCTTTCTAAGAATTTATCTAGCTTGAGATTCAAGAATTTAGATATTCTTCTAGGCATTTGTATACGTTGTATATTCTTAGTAGTTTGAAGTTATCTTTGGTTAAGGGTGTCAATGGATGTCCGAAAACTACGGTATTCGTTCGAATTCGCATTCGAAAAATCAAATATTATTCGAAAATAATTTTCGGATTCGGATATCCGGATTTTTTTATCCGAAAATGTAATTAGTCGGATACGGATTCGGATATGGAGGTATTCACATCCGAAATATCCGTATCCGAAATTTATGTATGAATATATATATTTTTTAAACCTAGGAAAGTGTAGATCGTATCTATTTTTCTTATTTTCCTTTATATTTCGGCATTTTGTTAAATTTTATTAAAAAAACATAAATAATTCTTTTAATTCTAATTAATTTTTATTATGTAAACATTAATCTTGTGCAAAAATAAAAATATTTTGTTATTATTTTTTCTTATGATTTCGGATCGGATAATTATCCGATATCCGGATAAAAATTTGGATACGAATTCGAAGTGAAAATTACTATATCCGTTCGGATTTCGAATCGAATTCGTATAGTATATGGTATTTTCGGATGCGGATCGCATCCATATGTATCCGTTTATACCCTTATCTTTGGTAGTAATTATTTTAGGCTCCACCTATTTGCCACCCTCACTTTTCCTATTTTCCACTCTCATCATAATTTCTAAAGTAATTCTACTTTTCAAATTTACTTTTTCCTATTTACCACCTACAAAAATCAAATTCAATTTGACTATAACTATCACCACTTCTAATTTGTCTTCTTCTCCATTAATCTCTATTTTCACTGAAAACCCATTAAAAAATATTAACCCTACGTTAGAACTCTGTTCAATTAGTTCAGTATTATGTATAAACCATTTATTATTTCTTTAACTCTTATCATTTAACTAGTAGAAATCAACAATTTAATCGGATAATAATCCGTAAATCATTATTATGGTAGATTCTATGATTGAAAATCTAGGAAAAAATATCCAAACCTTAAATGAATGGAACAACCAACAAGATTTTGTTAATTTAGATGAAAATACATCAATCGAAGAAGATTTGGAGGTAAGTCACTGATTTATTTTCGTTTGATTAGTGTTTTCTCCGTTATCGTTTTTCTAATTCTCGTTTAACTGGTCTCCAGTTTCTGGACGACCACAAAGTACTTCAATCGTCCAAACAAGGACGACTTTGTACAGAAACCGTCGGCTATAACTGGATGACTATATACTTGGACAAGAGATCGTTTCTAGACGACTGTAGTACCTTGTGATTCTTCTTGAGTGAACGACTTTAACTGTCTGACATTTTTTTTCATAGGTACTTCATAACTCATTAAGCTGTCATTCCTAATTTGAATCAGCTGAAGAAATTATGTTAGATGAAGAAAAAGGGGATTAGACAGTTTTAGATGTCGCGGACCAAAGAGCAACCAGAACTTATTCGTTTTTAATTTTTGAAGACTAATGAAAGTATTCAAGTTTGTTTAATGAGTTATTGGATTACAAACCATTATGAAAGTATTTAATGAGATAACGAACCTGGCTGATTTCTCTGAATTTTAGTCGCCAAATGATGAACGACTAGGAAAAGTGGTAGTTGTCAAGACTACTGAGGTTCAATATATCCGCAGTCGTTTAGAACTTAACGACTCAACCATGCTAGTTTCTGAATTTTAATCGTCAAAACCTGGACGACTAGGAAAAGTGGTAGTCGTCAAGACTACTGAGGTCCAATATATCTGTAATCGTTCAGAACTTGACGACTATGTCTGAAGAGTTCCTGAGTTTTGGTCGTCAGGTCTAAAATTCTAAATAGACTCAGTCGTTCGTAATCCCACGACTACATATGGACAGTTCATGGATTTAAGCCATGACAGTTCAGGTCAGTTGGTGATTTTGTTTTCATGCCTGACTATTAGTTTGCCCGGTGTCTGCTAGGTTAAGCACTGCTACATCTGGACAGTTCAAGAAGCACAACTTAAACATGAAAATAGAGAACATAAAACAACTTAAGCATGAAAATAGAAAACATGAAGTTTCTTTGGGTTAAGCACTGACCAAATTTTTTGTTCTGTCAGATACAAAAAGGAAAAAAGAAAGATGGCGTAGACTGAGCATAGATCAGCTAATCAACAAAAAACTATATGCAAACTTTTTAAACTGTCCAAAGAATGACAGGCCACCCAAAGGATTACAACATAGCAAATCTAATTGGTATTTTTTTCTCTTATAAACTCGTGGTGCATCTATTTCAACTGGTTTTGGTGGTCTCTAGGATCTTCGGACTCTTCTTTGTTCGATATCTTCGTTTTCACCATCTTGTCGGCTGCTCTCTCCTTGATTTTCTACTGCTTGATATGGACCTTCAGTAGCAATGTCTCCGAATTCGGCCAGTGGCTCGTCTCTATGCATCTGCATCGATGATTTTCTTAATGCGTTGCGCCTAATAACATAATATTTATTATATAAGAAATATGAAAACAAACTTAACAAAGAATTTTAAATAATTATCCTTACAAATTTTCCGGTAGCGGGTTGAGAAGGATTAAATCGTTGACTAAGCCGTTGGTGAAGTCTTCTGGAGGGGTTTTGCACAATGGGATGAGAAACAGTATTGAACCACTCCATATAACCATCATCGGAAGCCCAAGGAATATCATGATCAACAGGAATTGATCGTAATTCTTCACTTAGTAATGCATTTCTCCATTGTTCCCAATGCCAATTTGATTTGCTACACCCAGCCCTATATGTTGAAGCTTTATCACCCCCACGAGTAGTTTTTGTTTGCAATGTGCGTTCAAGTTTGCTTTGAACTCTACCAAATTGACGAAGAACCCTTGCCGGGTAGATTGGCTCAGCTACATCAAAGCAAACCACAGTTCCTGTATACCATATGATATTCTCCAATGGAGCATACATTCTCCTATTTTCGTAAGGAGTCCTAAGCACATGCGAATGTAAAATGTTATCAATATATAATGAGCAATCAAATATGTAAGGAGTCCTATTTTCGTCACCTAAAACGAAACATCATAGATAGACTTCTATGGACTCGACATGTATATAGTACCAATCAATTTTCATTTAAGTATAAGAAATTAATAATTTGAGATAACAATTGAATTTCAGAATTGTTAATTAGGTTTAGTTTTGCCTCTTCTTTTATTTTGATTTTGCTTGAACGTTCGCTACTTTCTTTTGGGGCATCTATTTGATATTAAGTCAGGAATCAAACAGAATATGAAAGTCATAATCCGTGGGAGTGATGGAGCAGCCGACCAGAGAACAATGAAAGAGATGGATAAGAAGAAGTGCGGGTCCTAACTTAGGTTTTCCTTTTTAGAGTATATTAAGTGGGGTGGTTCCATTGATGGGTAGAAGCAAAAAGTCAAAGGTGTAGTATTTAGGATATATGAAAATGTATGGGGTGGCAAATATGATAAATGGGGGTGATAATTAATGAGAGTGGCAAATAAGAAAAGTGAGGGTGGCAAATAGATCAGATTTTAATATAATGTACTTGAGCTAACAATATGTACAACTTCAAACTATGAAATTAACCTCATTGCAAGTCTAACTCTTACCAAATAAATAAATCTCTATATCTAAGGAAACTACGGGAATCACTTTCCAACAAATTATCCACATGGAGTCCGACCCTACCCCCTAAGATTTGCTGGGAAACTTATCAAGAGATTTGCGGACCCACTTTTTTAATCCTTAAATTCCATATCTATTACAAAATAGAAGTATTTGGTGTGTCACGCAATTGCTGAGATATGTTCATTTTTCTAACTAGCATCTAGGATCTTCCCTACCCCAACCAGTATAATCTTACTCCCATGAATCCGACGGTTATTATAGTTGGGATCCCACGGTAAGCCTCCACTCCCCTTTTGTAACGCCCTGTACAATTTTACAGTAGCTCCAAACCGTTGATTTTATGATATCCTCTCATCTTCTGAAAACGCATACAAAATGCATTTATTTTCCTCTTTATTTATATTTTATATTTTCTTGAGAAATTAGAGTCTCACATCATCACTCGGCTTCGAATCCATATATATGTTCTCCCTCTGCCATTTCCATTTTGTTTTGTTAATTATATTGAGAATCATTGATTTGTTTCGATCCCTACCTTTTCACCTATTGGTTTATAAACTCAATGGATTTTATTCAGAGTTTTTTTAATTTGTGGCTTTTGATTTAGGTGCAGATTGCAGAAAAGTTGAGATTTTTTAACAATATTCAAAGCTATGTCTCATATCTGTTGATTTTTGGTATAATTGTCAAATAAGGTCATATACTTCCTGCCATTTCAATTTGTTCTAAACCTTTGATGCTTTGTTACTATGTAGTTTCTTTATAGTTTAATTGAAAGGGTTGAATTTGCCAATTTTTGTCAGAGTTCGATTGGAGATAACTTTAAGAATGAGAGGTATATTATCTATGTATCATCTTTGTGATTCTTTTCAATGATTTGCATTTTAGTTATATAAAATCATGGTATAATTTGCCTCTAAAAATTGTTTGTTGTAGTTTATTTTGTATGAGAGTAATCTCTAATTTGTTCCCTACAAGATCATTAGTTCATCGGCTGAATTGAGCATTTATTATTCGTTTAGCGATAAACATCCTGATTTTTTTGATGCCTATGGGTTATGGTGTGTTTCGCCATTCCGATCTCTATGGAAGTTGAATAACAACAGGGTGAAAAATGGTTTTCAATTATAACGGAGAGTTTCAAGTTGTCATTAGTATAAAAGCGAATATGGTTTCTCAAACCATAAAAAATGTGCTTAATCTTCAGGTTTTCTCAATTTTGAATATTGTGTTTCCTTTTGAGTTGACTTTCCGAATTTTGGTTTAATCTAAGGTTTTTTTAATTGTATTTTGGTAGGTGGTTTTACATAATCACAGAGTGGAGAAGTAACGTTCCTAGGGCAAATATAAGTATTGTTATCTTGCAAAGATTTTCCAATAATTTTATCGCTCTATTTAATTTTTCAGGTTTTGATCTTTTCCTCTAAAACCCCCAAATTAAATTAGTACACTATTGGTACTGAATTTTATTTTGACTAGAGAAATTTGGATCTAAATTGGTTGGATAGTGAAATATTTTACTTTAGTAGTATATGATGTCTATGTTGAAGATTAAAAATAGATGTAGTGGCAAGTTGGACTAGGTTTGTTGGATCTCTGTTGAAGTAGTTGAAAATACGACGAACTATAAGAATTCTGACAACAAAGATGCCAAACAAAATTATCAGTTGGAGATATACAGTCGAGTCAGTAGTGTTACATTTGTACTGAGGGGTCATAAGGAAATTCATGGCTTCAATGCTTATTTAAGAATAAATATGAATAGTTAGGCCGACCTACTAACGGTGTATCACTATTTTGTTCGTAATGTTGAACCGATTTTGGTTAGCTAAAATTTGGTGAATGCACATACTATGATGCTAGATCGCGATTTTATTAGTTGTATTCATTATGAGAAGCGTCATTAAATATAAATGTTGTTCTCCTCATACCTCTTATATGTGTGTACATCATTGAGTTTGGGTATGAATTATTCAATGGTAGTTTTTTTAAGCAAATTGACATGTGTCACTTTAATGTTTTAGCAACTTGCAGGTGTGCCAACTAATTTTATTTATAGTCGTTTTTTTAAAATTATATATATGTTGTTGCATTTTGGTTTTGCAGTTGTTGCGTTTTCTTAAATTATTCATTTTAAAACAAAAGAGATTCCTTTCTGACTCTTTGCACCCACGATAATAGTATGACACAAACCTCCGGTTAAGTATTCCACCATTAATAAAACAAACATTTATCTCATCTGTTTCCAAAAAAAGAAAAGAAAAACGTTTATCTGATCTTTAACTACAAACTTGATTAAGTGTTGACATCGGACATTCATTTTACCAGAACATAGAAAACCCTTACAACTTCAATTGATTATCCTGCGAAATCACTATTCTAGAATGCATAAAAACCAATTACAACATCAGCCGATTACTCTGTAAAATAGCGGCACGGGTCTTTCCCTAGTATATATATATATATATATATATATAAGAACTAGTCATAAAAACCCAAGGTGACCAAACTTGTGGTACAAAAACCCCATTCAAATGTTGGGATCCATTAAAACTCCATCTTAAACAAAATTGATACAAACCCTCAAAATTTTAAAACTTGATACAAAAACCCCATATTTCAAAATTGGTTTCATCAAATTCTTTGGGGTTTTTTGTTACTTTTGTTTTGATGGGGTTTTTGTGTTACTTTTGTTTTGATGGGTTTTTTGTGGATGGATAGTGACACCTTTGGGGTTATAACTCCCGGACCGATATATAAACAGTTTTAATATTTTGAGGGTAATGCCAAACAGTACGCAAATCTAAAATAGGGAAATTTTATGAATCCTAAGTATTTTACTGAGTTACCAAACACATGAGGGATTTGCATGAATCCTGGGACGTTAAATCCCACTGGAATATAAATTCCCCGGAACTGTGAATTTTGCAACCAAACTCACCATAATCATTTTTCTATGATTACCATAACCGTAAGATTTTAATTAGGATTTTTTTTCTTCTTTACTAAATCACATATTATTCAAACCCTAATCATAATAACTACTCAGTGAGTGATCCAGGAAGATCAGAGACTAAACATTTAGATAAATCGACACAAATCTAGGTCAAACCCATTTGGCAAGGTGTGAGCCAGTTCAGAGAACTTATTGTCTTCTGGTACGAAATTGTTGGACAAGGTTAACGTACCACAATATTATCAACATGATTAAAATCTATGGGGATTCAAGTAGAGCACCGAAACATAGGGTATAGGCAGCGATTCTTTTGAGCAAAAGCAAATTGGTGCAATACATTGATCTATGTTGTACCATCTCGAAAGCAAGTTTGGCAGGTTTCAACGTCATGGACTCATAAAAAGCAAATGATTATATTACGAAGGTAACTATCTACCGTGATCTAATCCAAAATATTGGAAAGTCAATTAAAAATATTTCAATTCGATCGATCGATTAGTAGAAATTTATACTGGACGAAACAAACAATCAACATGATCTTGAGCAGGATATAAATTCTTTTTGTAAAAAACAATCACGGTTGCATTTAGCTAATTACACAAAAAAAAGAGTTGTATTTAGTTTGGGTTGCATTTAGCACCAATTCAAGGTTGTACAAACGGCATTCTAATGCTTAAAAAAAATCAAAGCTGTAAGAAAAATTGAAAATTTGGGCCCTAAGGCCCCTAACAGTGTGAGGCTCTAGGCGATAGCCTGGTCTATAAGACGCCTCTGGGAACAGGTGCGTGCAGCTGCATGTGGAGAAAACACAAGCAATTAGAATAATGAATTTGCTCTAAGTAACCAATAAACCCATAGAATTCAAAACATGTAAATAAAAAATGGAGTAACAATACAGCAGCACAACTTTCAAGAAATAAATAACTCGACAAAACTCGAATACACTGAACCCTAAGTTTGACCAGGCTTCTATCAGTAGATTGGAGCTTAGGCCTAAGGCTATAGAATCATAGAACTGTTGGTGCTAAAATTATTTAAGCGATGGTGGAAATGTCTGGGAGATGATGGGATAACTTGGCTGACCAAGTTATTCAATAACATCTTCCGGTCAAACCGAATGCCGGACGAGTGGCGTCGCTGCGTGATCGTCCCGATATTTAAAAACAAGGGAGACATTTAGAGCTGCTCTAACTACAGGGGAATCAAACTGATGAGTCATACACTAAAGCTGTGGGAACGCGTCATCAATCAGCGGTTACGAAGACAAACCATCGTCTCACCAAACCAATTTGGATTTATGCCGGGAAGATCGACCACGGAGGCGATTTTCCTAATTAGACAACTTATGGAAAGATACAGGGAGCAAAAGCGGGACCTGCACATGATCTTCATTGACCTATGGAAGGCTTACGACAAAATACCACGTGAAGTAATGTGGTATGCTCTCGATCAGAAGAAGGTTTCACCGAAGTACATAAACTTAATCAAGGATATGTACGAGGACGCAGTTACTGGTGTCCGGACGAGCGGCGGAGTATCAAGCGATTTCTCGATTAGGATAGGGCTACACCAGGGATCAGCCTTGAGCCCATATATTTTCGATTTAGTGCTAGATCAAGTTACAAGAGCCATTCAAGGTGAGATCCCTTGGTGCATGCTATTTGCAGACGATGTGGCGCTTATCGGCGAACCAAAGGAAGATGTACAGGAAAAACTTGAATTGTGCCGCCACACTCTAGAATCGAAGGGCTTCAAACTTAGTAGAACCAAAATCGAGTATTTGAAGTGCGATCTCAGCGACTCCGGGCAGTTGAAGGGGACATTCTGCTGGATGGACAACCTGTACCAAGGAAAGAATCCTTTCGCTACCTGGGATCGTGGCTCCAAAGTGATGGGGGAATCGAGGAGGATATTCTCCATCGAACTCAATCTGGCTGGGGGAAATGGCGCCTGGCTTCTGGCGTCCTCTGTGACCGCAAAGTCCCGCTAAAGCTTAAAGGTAAGTTTTACAAAACAGCGATCAGGCCTGCCATGCTATATGGTGCGGAATGTTGGGCGACGAACAATCGGGACACTTTGAAGCTGAAGAGTACCGAGATGCGGATGCTGAGGTGGGCATGCGGACATACGAGACATGACCGTATCAGGAATGAGTACATAAGGAAGAAACTTATGGTAGCGCCAATCAAGGAGATGCTCGCCCAGCATCGGCTACGCTGGTTTGGGCATCTCCAGCAAAGACCACCTGATGCTCCAGTGCGAGTAGGTCGCATTAGGCGCACGGAAGGAAGGATGCAACGCAGAGGCCGACCGAAGCTAACTTGGGATGAGTGCGTAAAGAAGGACATGAGCAATCGAAATCTTTCAACAGAGCAGGCGTTGGACAGACAGACATGGAGGGCGGCGATACGCGTGGAAGAGGTAGGTTTCAGGTACGAAGATTAACAAACCCCTTTTTCTGTATTTTTCTTCAATTTCTTTGCCACTCAATCAGAGAACACGTAAAGGCAACCCTGCAGATTGTGAAGGGGGGAATCCCCTGTAGCTCTGCAGTTGGCAGGATTGTGAAGGGGAAACACCCCATAGCTTCTACAACAGGGACATGGTGTAAGCATATCCGCATTAATGGTCGAGAATTCGTAATCCCATAAAAACGGTGATTACTTACCATCTGGTCCATAAACAATCGCGGCGCGGGTAGCGTCAAGTATTTTGCTTGCCGTAGTGCAAGTTGTGCAAGGCTCTGACAGGCCGACGTAAAAACTATGTTATATTTTTATAAGATTTTCTCTAATCGACCCGGTACTTGCTACTGGAAAAGACTTTGGATTTGAATTTGGATTTGGTGTGAGATGCCTGATGCATACTTCTTATAAAGTGCCTTGGCTCATCATCCGGCTATGCAGGATTTATACTGATCAACCATACATAGTGGACCTACAACCATAGGCGAAAAGATATCTCATCCACCTTAAGAAGTACAATTTTCAGATGAAAGGTTCAATTAGTCTCCTGTTTCTCTCACTTAGAATTACACAAGTAACGGCCGAGTGGTTCTCCCTCATTATCTCCGACCTCCATTACCCGTTCTTAATCACTTTACTTCACTAAATAACCTCTTACCATGTTTCTAAGAGTCACAGACTACTTCCACACATTACTTCCTTCTCCCTTACTTTCTCTGTCAGTTGAAATCTCAACCACAGCTTATTTTTGGAATTTCTGCACCAAAAATCATGTTCTGCAAGGATTTTATCGAATAGAAGATTTCCTGCTTTAGATCAGATTTACTCAACCGAACACAAAAACGAACACGCGAAGATCAGGGGGGTCCATGGTACTAGCTAGTCTAACAGTTTCACTTTTAAATTTATAGTTCAGACTCGGGGTGGGGTAAGGAAAAGCTAGTCTAGCATTAACACTTTCAGTCAGTGTCCACTAATACAACCTTCCAAGTTGCACTCTTAATTAATATCCTGAATTTCTTATTGGGGTTCACACATGTAACCTCCATAGGTGCAAACCTTCTATCTAGCACATACATGGTTGTCTAATGTAAATGATAAACATGCCCTCATTTTGCAAATTTCTAACAGCAGTTTTGTTTTTGTAATAGCATTCAACTATAAGCTATCATCAAAATACGACAGTGAGCCACAAAACTAGAACATTTGTTGCATTTGCAACATGGAACTCACTAAATAGCAAAATCAGCCACGCAAGTAGAGACTTTCTCTTCCAAAACCTACGCAACGATATACTTAAAAGCTAACCATGAAAGTACAGGTAGTGTTTTCAACAGATCCTTTCTCCCATGGTGCTTCCATGCAAGTGACCCTAGATCAATATTCTGCCCAACAGCAACATCCACAATAACCCTAGCATCTCCTCCTTTTGCACCTGGCCGAGAACGTTGGAACTCCTCTTTAGACTACAATTTATCTAGAACTCAGGTGCAAAAGTTTGTTTGAATTAAACTGAACCCGGGTTAAGTTAGCTTCATTAGATGAGTGAATGCGACATATTGCTTCCATGTAAATACACAGTAGGTTAAACAAGTCCTGTACAAATACTACCCACAACTGATAACACTAGCATCTCCTTATAACCCTAAAGTTTGTAGTCCATGGACATTATACTCGCCTTTATTTAGACTATAAACTGCCCAGATTTGAGGTTCAAAAGATCAAAATGTGAGTCTTATTTGAATAAAATTGAACTAGGATTAATAAAGAGTTACTTCATGAAACTAATACCCGGCACTATGTACTGCATCTATCAAAAAAAAAAAAAAATCCTACTTGGATTAAAAAACTAATAAGTTTGTTATTCCTAACTAGTTGTATACATACCTAAAAGTTTACAGTTCGTAACATTATTCTTGAATTGTTTAATGACCATAACATCAAAATAGTCTGACAAACTTAAATGTAACACACCATCCTAATTCCTATACTAGTGTTTGTTTTGATTCAGTATCATGTTTAGAATTGACATGCCATACTTAATGCAGTGACGGGGATATTGGGTGCTAGCAGTGGTGGTAGCCTACAATGGTGCTTCTAATAAAACAAAATGAAAAGAATTCTAACCATGAAAATACAGGTAGTGATTAAAAGGAGCATTGTGCACTTTCACTGTTGGTTAATCCAGCTAAAAAGATGTACATAAAGCAATGATTCGATTAAAAAAACAGTGTGTTGCACATAATATAACAAACTACCATCATTAAGTCAACTGAAAGCTTACCGCATTGGCAATTTTGAACCAGTGAAAAGACCTCAACAGAACATCATCTTGAGAAGGAATGTTGTCGTGATTCCAATACGTAATGCTGTGAAATTTTGCACATGTCTCCCAGGAATCGCTACCCTCCTCTTCACAAGTTTTTCTCTTAATTGGTTTCTTCTTCTTCCCCAAAACATAACCTAGAAATCAAGTAAAATGGGACACAATGAAATCAGATTTAACTATAAAATTAAGCAAAATGAAAGTTTTAGGGTTCAAAATTTAAGATTCTTACCAGAATATCCTTGTGGAAGGAGAATGTTTGCTCCTTGCAACTTCCTTCCTCTGAAATGAGTTTCTTCTACACTGGTACCATTCTCCATCTCAATACCTAATTTAATTACAACTAATTGTTTTAGATTAAGACAAACAAACTAAACACAAATTAAGATAGATAAATAAATGAATTTCAAATCAAATTTACCAGATTTATTGGGTTTGAAGTATTGAGAGACAGAGGAAGGGCCATCGTGTTTGATACAGCAAGGGAGCTGATGAACAAGACCAGTCAGATCTACAACACTGGATTCTGAGTTTTCTAGCGATGGAATATGAATGCTTCCGATTACTCCACCATATTCCTTTTCCTCCTTGTTGGTAATACTGACACTGGCACCATCTTCATTGTTTTCTATCTCCATTACTGCGAAACCCTAGTTTTTAACCTGTTGAGTTCTGATTTATAAGTGGTCCGTTTCAAAGAACTGAGTCAACAAGTTTCCCGCGCTATATTGGGTTTTCCCGGTTAGGTTGGTTGTTTTTGGATGACTCGAGAGTCGTGTCTGATTCGACCGAGCCTGAGTGACATCTGGCCCAGGCCACAATTCTGACTTCTTGTCTCTCATTCCGGAGCTTTCGATTTGGATGCATCTGTAGATTCTGTACACATCTTTTCTGGTAGTCTTCGTAAAATGTTTAGCTGCATCTGCTGGATATATGGGCCAATCTGTCTATGGGGTTGACAACTATGGTGTTGATGAGAAAAACCTGCTTAGAACGCAATAGTGTAAAATACTTCAAAATCACCCGCAAATTTCATTTTCGTAACTTTGTTGTCCTTGTTCTTCCTTTCCCTTTTCTCATTGTTGTTACCCTTTTCAACCATGTTTATTTTGGAACTTTCAGAACTTTTATCATTTTTCTTCTCTGCTCTTGTGTTTGAGATAATTCTTGAACTCTTTTCATGAAGGAGAAAACTTTTCAAACAAGGCTGCAGCTTGGAAAGACTCACCCAAAGTCATCAATTCTGCCTTTAATTCATGACGAATGATTTGAAATTCCTGCACCTGGTCCATGACAGATTTGGTTTTAACCATTTTTAAGTTTTGGAACTTCATTGCAATGAACTTCTTAATACAAGCAGACTATGTCTTGTATTTCTGTTCAAGAGGGTTCCAAAATTCTTTGGTCGTTTCAGTGGATGATCCTATACACCATAAAAATAGTCTTACAAAGAGTTGAGAATATGAGGTTTGCATCAAGGTTGCTCAAGTCTGTTTTGATTCCATTTGTTTTGGGTTTTCTAATTAAATCATGGCATCCTTTAATTGTTCTCATATGATAAGATGATAAGTAATGTCTTTTTTTCTTTGCTGAGATATCTCTGAAGGTATAAAACCTATCAGACACAGTCCGAGTAACACTTATCGTCAACACATCTATCTAAGTCCGTAAAGATTTGCTATGTGTATCAACATATCTTGTGCTCTAAACTTTGTTTATTGAGCTAACAGTATCTTATGTTGATATTTAAACTATATATGTTTGTGGGAAATTTACATAAGGATAAGTATGCAAAAAAAAAAAATAGTGACTCATTATGTAAAAGGTTATCTAAGATAGTGTGTAATCTGTGGCTAACGGACCGTGGACACTATGCCCACGTCGTACTAATACGTGAACCTTCTAGGGTTTATTATGATCGATTTTCCTCTTATATAAAATCTCATGTCTTGAAAATTACTTCCACATATTACTCTTTTTGAAGAGATACAGAATCATGGCTCATGTAACCAAAGGTATTACGAAGAAGGATGCGGTAGAAGCTGTAAATGTTTTTTTTATGTAAAGGTATCAAATCATCAAGAAATTAGAAGGAGAAACCATCCAGAGATGTAGAAGATGTATGTGTACTTTACTTTTGGTGAATTGAGCTGACATCTCGTATATGCTCAAAAGTTAAGCTCTTAACTCTTTTCATTTTTATTAACTTAAAGTAGAGTAAACTTTTTTGATAATTCCGCAGTATTGATCTCTCTGTGATTGCACTTATTGTGAAGTTAATGCATGTTACTCTGTAAGATTTTATTTCTTATATTGAGTCATATCGTTCAAATTAATCTCATGGTTGATTTTTTCGATGTTTTCTGGATACAAGTCTACGTGAATTGTTAATGTCCAAAGAAATCCTTCTTTTCGCGTAAAAGTAAGGTCGCTCATGTTGTTCTCTTGGGAATGACATCAAATGGGGGAGAGTTCTTTTTGAACTTGTGCTTAATTGTTATATCTTTGTGGGGACAGCAGTGCGCTTAATTGTTATATCTTTGTGGAGAGAGCGGTTGTGGAATATTTAGGGGTTACTTGTATCTTAATAAACTCCTTGATGAAGACACTAAGATTTAAACTCTGTGATATCATTTAAAGTAAAGTTGATATGTGTTTTTTTAGTCATGAATTATCTTTCCAAAAATTCATTATGATCCCATAGTTTTAGTACCTTTGCCAATTTATACTGACAAAAAGGGGGAGAATTATTTTACTACATACATATGGTTTACGGATCATTATGTAGGGGGAGTGGATTTACATCTATAGGTTTTACCTATTATGCAAAAGATGGAAGTATTGACTGAGGGGGAGAAACATATCACCTTAGTATTATTTCGAAGTTATGATACAAATGGACTTTGATAAAGATAATAATACTATGTTCTGAATGACAATAATTGAGAACTTTATTTTCTTGTTGTTATCGCTACAAATCTTCAACAACAATGAAAAAGTGGGGGTACAACAACCTCACCCAATAATTCGCTTAGCAATCTGTATGGACTAACTCCAATATACTTTTAAGAGAATCAACTAGACAATCAAACTCAATCTTAATAAAAAGTATATTAAAGAGTTATATCTCAATTTCTCGATTCAATCCTTACTCAAGCAAATAGAAATCTGCGAGTCTAATTGAGTACCAGAGAAATTAACTTGAACGGTACCAAAGACCAATGTTCAAGTATCAATCAATTTCAATCAACAATCAAAGGTCAGATTTCCCAATTGATTGATTTAACGCACAACCTGTGATATTTCAATTATATAAAAAAATATAATGCGGAAAAGAAATAACACAGACACCAGAAGTTTTGTTAACGAGGAAACCGCAAATGCAGAAAAACCCCGGGACCTAGTCCAGATTGAACACACACTGTATTAATCCGCTACAGACACTAACCTACTACAAACTAACTTCGGTCTGGACTGTAGTTGAACCCCAATCAATCTCACACTGATCCAAGGTACAGTTGCGCTCCTTACATCTCTGATCCCAGGAGGATACTACGCACTTTATTCCCTTAGCTGATCTCACCCACAACTAAGAGTTGCTACGACCCAAATTCGAAGACTTTAATAAAAAAATATGTCTCACACAGAAAAGTCTATAAAAATAGATAAATCTGTCTCCCACAGAAATACCTACAAGTTTTGTTCATTCTTTTGATAAATCAAGGTTAACAGGAACCAATCGATAACCCGGACTTATATTCCCGAAGAACAGCCTCGAGTTATCAATCACCTCACAATAATCTAAATCGTATGATGGCGAAACTAGATATTCTGGAATCACAAACGATGAGACGAAGATGTTTGTGATTTCTTTTATCTTGCCTATCGGAAAGATTAATCTCGAGTCAATTATTTCAATTGTACTCAATACGATAGAATCGGGCAAGATCAGATCACGCAACTACAAAGAAAATAGTTGGGTCTGGCTTCACAATCCCAATGAAGTCTTCAAGTCGTTAACCTACAGGGTCTCGGTAGAAACCTAAGGTTAAAGGAGAATCGACTCTAGCTTATACAACTAGTATCACACAGGAGGTGTGGGGATTACCTTTCTCAGTTGCTAGAGTTCTCCTTTATATAGTCTCCAAATCAGGGTTTGCAATCTAAGTTACCTTGGTAACAAAGCATTCAATATTCGCCGTTAGATGAAAACCTTATTAGATTCAAGCTAATATCTTTCAACCGTTAGATCGAACTTAGCTTGTTATACACAAATGAACTATACATTATTTAGGTTTGTGTAACCGTACCTAAACGTGTACAAGTCGTTGGTTCAACAGTAGTTGACCAAATGGTTAGCCATATGAGCACTTTCATATCAACCTTATTCATCTTTACCATAACTAGTTCAAATGACTCAAATGAACTAGTTCAAGAGTTGTTCAATTGCTTAGATCTCATAGAAGTATACAAGACACAATCGAAGTAAATTTGGTTTTGATTCACTCGAATCGATTCATGAACTTTATAGCCACGGTTTGCAAATATGCATTCCTTAGTTTATATAAATTTAAGTTCACGAATAAACCAATTTTAGAAAGTAACACGCTTAAGTATGCGTACGGGTATGCGTACTTAAGTAACCGGTTTTGAGTTTGATTTGGTTTTCAAACTCAGCAGAAATTCACGGACGTGACCTTTCCGCCAGTATGCGTACGGGTACGCGTACTTAGGTAACCAGATTGAGTTGGTTTTGAAATCCAAACTCAGCAGAAATTCACGGACGTGAACTTCCGCCAGTATGCGTACGGGTACGCATACTTACCCAATCTCTATCAACCATTTTGTATACACATAAGTATGCATACATTTGGTTCCCAGTTTTGGACTTATACACTAATGTGAGAACACACTATATATGCTTATATCCAAAGATGGTTACATATTCTAAACTCTTTATTTCAATCATCGAAACATTCTTAGAGGATGTTAAATAGAGGTTATTCACACACTATTTTTCATCAAAGCAATTTTCAAGATATTAAAATAATCAACATGACTTTCGTCACGAGTAAAGATGAACTTGCCCAAAGCGAAAGCTTACCAACACATATTTCGAGAGCGAGATAAACTGGACTTAAAATAGAAAATGTGTATAATCGAAGTCTATATAGTAATACGACTTTTGTCTCAAGATAGGAGATAGAGTAGATAGACTTTTTGAGTGATAGATAAGTTCAAGTCTCCACATACCTTTTAGTCGATGAAGTTCCACCAGTTCCTTGAGTAGTTCTTCGTCTTTGTATGATGAACGACGTGGAGTCTAGAGCTCAACTACACTTCCTATCCTAGTCCGAGACTTAGCTATAAGTAGACTAGAAATCAAGACTTATAGTTTTGGAAACTAAACTTGACAACAAGCTTGAGATAGCAACGCTTGCGAGTTCGACCGAGCAGTGCTCTAATAAAAAATGATGCTGATTTGAACACATTCAGAATCAATGGCGAACTTGAAGTGACGAATAATTCAAGAAGTTTAAGAACCAAGGAAATCAAGCATAGTGGATTTGGAGTTATAAAAGATTTACATTACTTTTATTTTGTAATCCATATGTATTGATAGTTCTGTCACTAATATTGACAAAGGAGGAGATTGTTAGAGCATTGCTCGGTCAAACTCACAAGTGTTGCTATATCAAGCTTGTTGTCAAATTTAGTTGATCAAAACTATATCTTGATTTATAGTCTACATTTTAGTCATGTCTCGGATTAGGATAGAAGAGTGTAGTTGAGTATCAAACATCACTGCGTTCACTGTTTGAAGACGAAGTTCAACTGAAGACTTTGGAGGATTTCATCGACAAAAGGTATGTGAAGTCTGAACCATTTTATTTACTCAGGTATTCACAATTTTATCTATGAGACTAAGTTGTATGACTAAGTGGACTTTAAATTATAGCACAATAGAAATTTCGATCCAAGTTTATCTTGTTGAATATTTTCTCGAAATATGAATTAATCTATAAGTCAATCATTTACTTAATGAATTTAGTTAAACACAATTATTGTTTATGAACTAGATTATAATTCGAGTTAATCATTTGAAAATAACCTGGAATAGTTATATGTGTAAGATTATCATTAATGTTATTCGGGAATGTTTCAAATTGATTATTGAGAGTTTTTAGAACTACTGAAATCTGGATAACAGGACAGTACACGTACTGGCGTAACTGTTTGGTTACGAATCAGCGGTACACATACCGACGTAGGTCTAAGTTCAGTAACGACTTGTTGGTACACATACCTGGTATGCACACCAAAAGATTTTGTTTCTCGTGAACACAAGGATGGTACACGTACTCAGTATGCATACAGAAACACCCTGGATTTATCTACCATTAAGGGTAGACATACCCGGTACACGTACCTTGGTAAGTTTTTCACGAACTGGAAGTAGTACACGTACTTACCTAGTCGAATAGTTTCAGATGAATTTAAAGTATTTTTATGAGATATTTGGCATTTGAACAACTCTCTAAAACACATATAAGACATATATTATCATCTATTATGTTATGGTTGTATATCAAGTTAAGTCTAAAGTGTTTGATGAAAATGGCTAAGCTTATTATGTTCGTGTGGGTAACTTTGGTTAACCGTTCTTGAACAAACTCATCATACACGGTTTGGTTATGGTTCATCCTAATCCAAGTGTATATTCTATTTATATTTATCTCAAGTTAAACCATCTAACGATGTAAAATGATTACTTGATTATCAAGTCATCTTAGTTTGAATCTTAAGTCGAATTTCCTCTAATGGTGAAAAGTGTTTGCTTGATTACAAAGCTATCTTAGCTTAAAACGTAAGCCACCTTCGATCTTGAAAGTATATATAAAGAGAAGCTCGAGCATCTTGGAAAACTTAATCCCGACACTTCCTTGTGTCTTAGTTGCTAACTAGATTCGATTATCTCTTAACCTAAATTTCCATTTTACTGAGAAACATAATTAGGTTTAACGACTTAAAGACTTCGCTAAGGGATTCGTGAAGCCAAGTCCGACTATTTTATCTTTGACAGTTCGTGAATCCTGATCTTGCTACTAGTTTTTGAATTTTAGCTCCAATAGGTAAGATTGATAGAAATCACAAAGTTCTTCGTTCCAGACTTTGTGATTCCACAAGATATTACCTTTATCACAATATTCATAATTGATATCAAGTAGGTTTTTCTTGTGAGGTAAATAATAATCTAGTCTGCTCTTCGGGAGTCGTAAGTACCAGATTTTGAGGTTTGACGGACCTAGTTTATTGCAAAGGATCTCCTATCTCACCTGATCTAATGATCAAACGAAAATAAAAAATAGGCTTATCTGTGGGAGACAGATTGGTTTAAAGTCTTCACTTAGGTTGAAGCAACTCTTAGCTTGTAAAGGACGTCAGCTAGGGGAATCAATTGCGCAGAGTCTTGTGAGATTCAAAAGGCGTAAGGAGCGCGACTATAACTGGATCGTTGTGACAGCGGGTTCGGTCTCAACTACATTCTATTCTGAAGTTATTGATAGTGGGCTAGAGTCTGTAGCGGCTTAATACAGTTTGGTCTTCAAATATGGACAAGGTCCCGGGTTTTTTATGCAGTTGTGGTTTCCTCGTTAACAAAACTTCTGGTATTTGTGTTATTTCTTTTCCACATTATATTTATTTATTTATATAATTGAAATATCACAGTCTGTACATTAATCAATCAAAGTAGATATATCCATCCTAGTTTATTGGATACGATTTGATTGATCTTGGATATTGATCTTTGGAATCGTCCAAGTACTCTCACGGTATAATCAGGTTCACGGACTTGTTTCTATTTACTACTGACTGTGAGAGAAAGAGATATATACTATTTATATTATTCCTTGATTGAGATTCATTAAGTTGTAACTCTCGGAATTGAATTAGAGTTAGTCCATACAGGTTATCGTACGGAAAAGTTGGTGGTCTACTTGTACCCTCGCGTTTTCTGTACTACTAAACAAATCAGTCACTCCAAAATGTAAAACTGTAACAAGGGTTCTCCTTGTCAGAAAAACAAACAGTTTGTGGGCAAATCAACCATGATACCCAATTAGTAGGCCAAAGGTACTTGTGATATCTTATAATGTTTTGATACAGATTCAAAGTAATTACTAATTCAAAAATATAATAAAACAAACACCATTTTGTTTAATTAAAACAATACTCATGTGATTTTTATCTAGAACTAATTGTACATCATTTGTAGACTAAAACCTTATCACAACAGGAACAAAGAAATCAAAAGAAAAATATGTACCTTGAAAACGAAAATCAGTAATTTAAATGACATGATTGGGCGTATTTAGGCGAGTAGTCTCTTTACTTAAGACATTTAATGCCATGTGTATATAATGGTGTCACAGGAAATTGGCATATGTCTCTAGCATTCAACAATACCTTGATGTTCATCGCAGCACTTCGAATTACATCAACATCGAACGCGAAAGTTGTAGCACCAAACTCTCTTTACAGAGTCTCAAAGTGTTTTAATGAAGTTGCAAAACCAAAAATTAATTTCTCATCTCCGGAAGACGGGTTTTTATACTGAGTGAAACAATGCAACGATTTAGGAAAACAGTTTCAATAGTAGGATACAACTGTTGGGATATATTTTGGGAACATACACAATTTCGATTCACCACTTCAAAATGGATTTGGGGTACCATCCGATTACATAATTCCTACAAGTTACATTATTTATAACATGTTATTATTTGGGTACAAACTGAATTCAAAATAAGTGCCTTGATTTACAATGTAACATCAATGCTGCAAAATTCCGTAACCCAAAATATGCAATTGGGACCTTAAACGGTCATGCGCAAAATTTGTTATACTGTATAAACAAAAATTTGGTAATTATCCCTCCCATGTAAACAAAAATCTTTCCATGACCCAATTTTTTTTTTCTTTTTTAATCTATTTTAGAAATACTATTCTACCTCACTATCAAAATCAACCAAAATTGTCACCTTGCCCTATACTTCAATTAGCAAAATTCTATCTGATCTACACCCTAGTTAGCAATTCGGATTATATGGAGTTCCCGAATAATTCGGACGTTTGATGTAAGAGTTCAAAAATGAATGAGGTAGGATTCAAAGCTGCAACCTCCCACTCCCTACGCCTAACACGGAACCACTGTTCTATGTGTTGTTTTTGATTTCATTTGTGTATATATTTTACTTAATTCAATATTAAGTTAGAATTTACTAATGTTATCCTCCTAATCATTATTTTTTATGTTGATTCTAATTTAGCAGCGGACATTTTTAATTGTTTACTTCTTGTTACATAATCATGTTAAAAAATTATTTTTTCACCTAATATATATATAAATTAGTCTTGGAAGGTTATAATACTTATCAATTTACTATGTATGTAAGCCGAATTTTCAGTACCGAACTCATATTTCTAAAATGAAATATACACGTACGTATCAGTTCCGAACTACTCCCCGAACAACGAATCGTTGACTGACTTTTTGACCAAATCCGACCTATCCGAATCCGTATAATTCCCGTACTATGCCGTTCTGAACTTCTCTTCATACCCCGAATTGCTAACTAGGGTCTACACAGGTATTTCCTATCACATTTTTGTTAAAATTCTATCTCTAATTTAATTTGGTATTTAATACATCTTCCCCATCTTTCTTCTGAGCACCCCTTACGGGATGATGTGCTAATTCGTTTTCCACTCCAGTTTCAGATAACAGGTACGGTAGCGCTCGTAAAGATGATCAAGATTGGATGATTCATTTATATTTGTTTTTATGTATATATTGTTTGAAAACCAATATGCTATTGTATATTTATCATTGGAGGGGTAATCTATATTTTTCAAAGAGGGTTTAGATTTGAATTAATTTTATTTTAGAACTTCTTATTTAATGCTTGAATAAACATTTTAGATCCTTAATACCTCAGAAGGTAGAATGTTAACTTAGACTTCTAAGTAGGTAGATTTTGGGGCGTAAAAGTAATGTTTCTTTTTGTAGAAGCTAGTGTTTCATATTTGGTAACCAATAAGCCAATTTGTTTTAATATATATCATTTTATGCTAGTATATAACGGCAATAAAAAATTTATTTAGTGATATATGTGAATCACATGTATCACATATAATATGTAGTATAACTCACACTTATGTGCAGAATTGTCAATATTATATCACATATATATATTCGTGTAAGACTATTATGTTAAAAGGAATTGTAATATTACAGCGGACAAACTAGTTAAATATCTTAGGAAGTATAATAAATTAGAAATTGATTCTAGGTTATGGAACATGTCTAGAAATTTTGCTTTTCTTAAGGATGTTTGTAATATTAACTCTGTATCTTCTCCTGCTTAGTTTTTTAAAATGTTTCTTTTATCAAAAAATAAATAAATCGTGGAAGCTTCAATTCTTTCAATTTGATTAGCTAATTTTATAGGAGAAAGAATGTTTTATTTTTTAATATATATTGAGTCAAAACTGCAAAAAAATTGAATATATGGTGAGAACTATGAAATACATAGTGTAATAATTATTACAAAAAAAAGTTACATATTTGGGGGCCCTAGTCATTTGTGAGCCCCAGACGGTCGCTTTGGTATACTATGTGTAATAGGGTAACAACTGATTCTGCTGAAAATGGTAAATTGGGAGTGTCGATGAGAAATGAATCTAAACCCTAGACAAATGTCCTGCGCATGAGTACTTTGAATTCGAGAGATCAATCTGTAAGACTTCGGCCTAAACCAAGAAATGGTCGTTCCATATTCCATTCGGTCACAAAAGAAGGAGAAGGGGTTGATCCTAGGGAGGGAAGCAGAGAAGGTGTTGAGATCAGAGAGATACACTCTGTAAGGTGTGGTTGTTTATGACTTATCTCAGAAAAATGGAACTTGTTGCAAAATAAGGTAAGCCGTAAGTTTTCTATATTCTCTAGATACTTGCGCTAGTTGTTGATTGAATAGATTAAAAATCTATTTATATCAAGTCATAGTGAAGACCCTGATCTCGTAAGAAGTGGAAGTAGTTGAGTAGTGAAGAAGTGGAGATCGTGTGAAAGTGACGAGAACCATGTCCCTATTATGAAGGGAAGACTAACCGGTTTTACATCTACTACTTCTCTACTTTTGTCAACTGTCCGCCTTTCCTGACACTTTCTCGTAATGGGTGCATTGCACACCGCATGTTGTAAACCGCCAGACCAATACCCTGATGAACATCCCCAAATTGTGACATGTTTGATGTCTCGAGTATTTTTGTAAAAAATAATACCTAGTCGTGACTTAGATAGCTAGATGGGTTTCATAACTAAGGTGCACCTGCAAGACTGGCTGACATGTAAGATGAAGTCAACATGTCATGAAAGAAAATCGTGTCACGACTAGTGATATGAAGTGTGGTAGTTGATGAGTGGTCCCACCATCATGAAATGTGAGAAGTGGTCATAAAAGTGGGGGGGAAATATGTCGTTATCTCAGCAACTAATTGGTCATGCATGTAGGACCATGAGACCATAACGCATGTGTGATGTTGAATTTAGTGGTGGCAAGTCAAGTCTCTTGCCAAGGAAACACCAAGAGGCGTGGTGCTATTTAACTTGGTTTTTGGAAAAACTTGTACATGTAATGTATCATTATTACGTTTTATCTAAAACTGATACATGTAATGTATCGATAATAATGAAGCACTTTGATCCTACCGCAAATTCCTTAAAATTTAAGTTTAAAAGACTTGCCACGTGCGACTTACACAGTCAGTCTTAAAAAAAATTCTTATAGTTTTAAGGAGCATGGCCGACACTCTATGATTGACCATTGGTTACTGTACATGGACGACGTGATTGGTCTATTGGATAAAGGGTTAGCCGGTAGCTGTCATGGTATCTCATTGGTCGCCCACGGTTAGAACTAGGCCAATCAAAATGGCTAGCTAAGTCGGTTGGTCAAGATAAATTAAGACTGCCATGGACAGTCTCTAGCCTAATTAATCCCTTTCAAGCAGCTTGACTAGCCTACTTTTGCTAGCTATTGGGAGCGAAGCATGTAGGCTATGAAAAAGCGGGGGTTTAACAACCACACCCAATAATTTGTTCGATAATCTGTATGGACTAACTCCAATATTATTCCGAGAGCACCAGCTTATAAAGCGAGCTCAACCAAGAAAGATATCAAAGAGTTATATCTCTTTTTCTCAAATCAATCAACAAATCAAACAGATAGAAATCTATGAGCCTGATTGATATGAGAAATACTTGGACAGTACCAAAGACCAATGCCCAAGTGTCAATCAAATTATATCCAACAAACAAAGTCGGATTTACCAATTGATTGAACTACGCACAACCTGTGATATTTTAATTATATAAACAAATATAATGCGGAAAATAAATAACACAAACACCAGAAATTTTGTTAACGAGGAAACCGCAAATGCAGAAAACCCCCAGGACCTAGTCCAGATTTGAATACCACACTGTATTAAGCCGCTACAGACACTAGCCTACTATAAGTTAACTTCAGACTGGAATGTAGTTGAGCCCTAACCAAGTCTAACACCGATTAAGGTACAGTTGCGTTCCTTACGCCTCTAGAACTATGCCGGATTCTGCGCACTTGATTCCCTTATCTGATCTCACCCACAACTAAGAGTTGCTACGACCCAAAGTCGAAGACTTATAGACAAATCTGTCTCCCACGGATAACTCAATTCTAATAGATAAATCTGTCTCCCACAAAAATACCTACGAAGTTTTTGTTTCGTCTTTTGATAAATCAAGGTGAACAGGAACTAATTGATAATCTGGTCTTACACTCTCGAAGAGCAGCCCAGAAATATCAATCACCTAACAATAACTAAACTATATGGTAGTAGAAGAAGTTATTGCGGAACCACGAAGTCTGAGACGAAGAACTTTGTGATTACTTTTTATATCTTACCTATTGGAGATAAATCTCGAGCAAATCTTAGAGAAGATAGTACTCAATACGATAGAACAAGTAAGATCAGAATACGCAACTACAGAGAACATATTTGGATCTGGCTTCACGAATCCCAAATGAAGTCTTCAAGTCGTTAACCTAATATGGTTTTGGAAAAACCTAGGTTAAAGGAGAATCGACTCTAGTCGCAACTAGGACACAGAAAAGTGCCGGGATTGGGTTTTTCAGTTGCTATAGTTCTACCTTATATAGTCTTTCAAATCAGGGTTTGCTTACAATCAAAGCTAAGATAACTTAGTAACAAAGCAATCAATATTCACCGTTAGATGAAATCCCGATTTAAGATTCAAGCAAAGTTTGCTCAAAACGAAAGAAATATCTCTCCACCGTTAGATGGTCTTAGCTTTGTTAGAGCACTGCTCGGTTAAACTCGCAAGCGTTGCTATCTCAAGATTGTTTGTCAAGTTTAGTTGCCAAAACTATAAGTCTTGATTTCTAGTCTACTTATAGCTAAGTCTCGGATTAGGATAGAAAGTGTAGTTGAGCTTTAGACTTAACGCCGTTCAACGATTGGAGACGAAGAACTACTAAGGGGAGCTTGTGGAACTTCATCAACAAAAGGTATGTGAAGACTTGAACTCATCTATCAATCAAAAGTCTATCTACTCTATCTCCTATTTGAGACAAAAGTCGTATAGCTATATAGACTTCGATTATACACATTTGATATTTCGAGTTGAATTTAACTCGTGTACATATTTCTCGAAATATGTGTTGGTAAGCTTTCTCTTTAGCCAAGTTCATCTTATATTCTTGACGAAAGTCAAAAGATGGTCATGTAAAAATCGCCTGGTAACATCTTACATGATTTGTGTGAGACAATCATTTGATGTAGACTCGAAATGTTTCGTATTGATCATTCGATCACTTGAAAATTGCTTTGAAGCTAATAGTTTATGTGAGACAGCTATTGTCGTCTTCCAAGAATGTTTCAATGATTGAAATGGGAGTTTAGAACTATTAGCCATGATTGGATATAGCACAGTATGCGTACTTGTATGATAACTGTTGCAAGTTATTCCAAGTCCAGAAACCATGGTATGCATACCCGTATGCATACTGATTGGTTTAATGGAAGTCCGGGAACTTAGTATGCATACCGGTATGCGTACTGGTGTGAGCTTCAAGTTCCGGGATTTAACTGAGTTTGGAAGGTATGCGTACCCGTTTGCATACTGGCGAACCCAAACTTAGTCCGGACACTTAGGTATGCATACCCGTTTGAACACTTGAGTAGGTTATGTTATAAAATCGGTTTGTTCATGAACTAATACATTTATATATTAAGGAATGCAATCTTTTGCAAACCGTGGCTATAATATTCATGAATTGATTCGAGTGAATCAAAATCGATTTTGCTTCAATTGTGTCTTGTATACTTCTATGAGAATATAAACAATTGAACAACTCTAGAACTAGTTTCATTTGAGTCATTTGAACTAGTTATGGTTAAGATGAATAAGTTTGATATGAAAGTGTTCATATGGCTAACTTCGGTTAACTATTTTTGAGCCAACAAGGTGTACACGTTTAGGTACGGTTACTCATATCTAAATGAAGTCACTTTTCATTTGTGTGTAACAAGCTAAGTTCGATCTAACGGTTGAAATATATTAGCTTGAGTCTAATAAGGTTTTCATCTAACGGTGAATATTGAATGCTTTGTTACCAAGGTAACATTGATTGCAAACCCTGATTTGAAGACTATATAAGGGAGAACTCTAGCAACTGGGAAACCTGATCCCCACACCTCCTGTGTGATACTAGTTGCGACTAGAGTCGATTCTCCTTTAACCTTAGTTTTTTTCCAAAACCCTGTAGGTTAACGACTTGAAGACTTCATTGGGATTGTGAAGCCATACCCAACTATTTCTCTGTAGTTGCGTGTTCTGATCTTGCTTTTTTATATCATGATTGAGTACTATCTTCTCTAAGATTTGCTCGAGATTTAATCTCCGATAGGCAAGATAAAAGTAGTCACAAACATCTTCGTCTCATCCTTTGTGATTCCACAATATCTTGTTTCGCTACCATACAATTAAGATTATTGTGAGGTGATTGATATTACTAGGCTGTTCTTTGGGAATATAAGTCGGGTGTATCAATTGGTTCCTGTTCACCTTGATTTATCAAAAGACGGAACAAAACTCTTAGGTATTTCTGTGGGAGACAGATTTATCTATTCAATAGACTTTTCTGTGTGAGACAGATTGGTTTATCAAGTCTTCGACTTTGGGTCATAGAAACTCTTAGTTGTGGGTGAGATCAGCTAAGGGAATCAAGTGCGCAGAGTTCTGCTGGGATTCAGAGGCGTAAGGAATGTGACTGTACCTTAATCAGTGTGAGATTGGTTAGGGATCAACTACATTCCAGTCTGAAGTTAACTTGGAGTAGGCTAGTGTCTGTAGCGGCTTAATACAGTGTGGTGTTCAAATCTGGACTAGGTCCCGAGATTTTTTTGCATTTTCGGTTTCCTCGTTAACAAAATTTCTGGTGTCTGTGTTATTTCTTTTCCGCATTATATTTGTTTATATAATTGAAAAATTACAGGTTGTGCGTAGTTCAATCAATTAGATAATCCAACCTTTGGTTGTTGATATAAATTGATTGGCACTTGAATATTGGTATTTGGTACTGTTCAAGTTGTTTCATATAATAATCAGGCTCACGGATTTCTATCTGTTTGATTTGCTGATTACATTGTGAAATAGAGATACAACTCTTGGATATATTTCCATTGATTGAGTCTGACTATCTAGGTTATTCTCTTGGAATTATATTGGAAGTTTGTCCATACAGATTGCCTAAACGAAATATTGGGTGAGGTTGTTAGACCCCTTCTTTTTCAAGCTTGTTACACACAAATGAAATATACCTTCATTTAGATTTGGGTAACCATACCTAAACGTGTATATTGAGTTGGCTTAATAATAGTTAGTCGAAGTTAGCCATATGAACACTTTTGTCTTAACCACATTCATCTAACACCTCTAGATCAAATATGATGATCGATCAATCATGAAAGATACTCAAATGAATCTAATTGTGTTTCATAGAGTTGTTCAATTGTTCACTATCTCATAGAAATATATATGAACAAATTGAGTCGAAATCGGATTGATTCGTAATCGTACAAAGTACTTATACAAGAATCAATTCATGAACATTAAGCCACGGTTTACAAAGATTGCATTCCTTAATTCATATATGTATTTTTTCATGAGTATGAAAAACATATTTAACCGATTTTAGAACTTAAACCGCTAAGTTTGCAAACCAGTATGCAAACTATAGCTTTCGGACTTTGGTCTTGTCCAGCCGTTTGCAAATGGGTACGCAAACAGCCGTCCCGGACCTAACTCAGGTAGAACCATTCGCATACTAGGTATGCAAACAAAGTTCCCGGACTTAACGGTTAAAACCGTTCGCATACTAGGTGTGCAAACAAGGTTCCCGGACCTGAATCATACCAAAAAAGTTTGCATACTAGGTATGCATACTGTGTTGTATCCAAACAAAGGTTTTTGTTCTAAACTCCCATTTCAATCATTGAAACATCCTTAGAAGACAACAATAGCTGTCTCACACAAACTATTAGCTTCAAATAATTTTAAAGTGATCGAATGATCAATACGAAACTTTCCAAGTCAACGTCAAATGATTGTCTCACACAAATCATGTAAGATGTTTCAAGGCAATTTCCACATGATCATCTTTTGACTTAATATTTAGTTTCCAACAAATAAATTGTTTCCAACTAAATTTGTCAAGAATAATGATGAACGTAGCTAAAGCAAAAAGCTTTCAACTCGTATTTCGAAAAACAGATAAGAGAGATAAACTCGACTCGAAATATCAAATGTGTATAATATAAAAGTATATATAGCTATACGACTTAGTCTCATTAGGAGATAGAATAGAATAGACTTCTGAGTGATAAATAATTTTTATTCTCCACATACCTTTTGTTGATAAAGTTCCTCCAAGCTCTCGTCAGTAGATGTTCGTCTTCAATCGATGAACGCCGTGAAATCTAAAGCTCAACTACATATTGTCATAGTCTTATTGGTTGTATTGAGTTATATGTCTGCCTGTAATAAGAGAGTGGGTGCTCTTATAGCTGTTTAGTTATTGGTCAGTTGTTAGCCGATCAGATAGTGACAAGTGTACACTATCTGATCGTTGTTGTTAGGTCTTTCATTTATCTTAAATGTGTAAGAACCTCCATCTTATCTTCCTTAATGAGAATAATATCAATTTTAGTAGCAGAGGCTGTGTTCATTAGGAACTCAGATTTACTTTCATCATCTCTTGATTACCAAATTGTACTAAGTACAGTACATTTGGCATCAGAGCCACTCTAAAAAAAAATCGATGGGTGTTTCCAATCCTAAGACAGTGAAGGATGTATGAGATCTGGTTCAACGAAATCAGCTGAGCTCTGATGATCGTTTCACTGTTATTGAAGACAAGCTTCTTCTGTAACAACAGCAGGCTGATTCGAACCAGGCATTGATTAACAAACGATTTGATGAACTGCTAGCCAGATTACCTTCTACATCGAAATCAACTCACCAGGATGATTCCGTTGGACAAAACCATGGTACTCACCTAGAAAATCCTCCAATCTTTGGTTCCATTTATCCAGTAGGGATTCAAAATCACTTCAATCGAGTACCCAAGCTTGATTTTCCACGATTCGATGGTGACAATCCTCGTGGCTGGATCCAAAAATGTGAACGTTATTTTTATCTTCATAACATCGATGAAACTCGCAGAGTATATATAGTATCTATCTATCTTGATGGCAAGGCTGATAAATGGTTCCTCAATTTTCAGGTTGGTAGAAATCGGATAAACTGGTTTGAATATGCTCATGGTATTTGTGTTCGATTTGAAAACCCTGTTGAATTTTTTTTTATTGGTAGTTTTAATAAATTGGTACAGCTTAACTCTATAGAAGAGTATTTTTAGGAATTTGAAGCTCTTAAAGCTTTGATGCTTGCTAACAATTCTTCTTTAGGTGAGCATTATTTTGTCATGAGTTTCATTAGTGGGTTGAAGGAGGAATTGCATAATTCTGTAGCTATGTTTTACCCAAAATCACTTGCACAAGCTTTTTATCTAGCAAGAATGGAGGAACAGAAGTGTCAATCAATCTCTACTAGGAGCATTAGACCCAACTCCAGCTCTTTTACTAACTCTAGAGCTTTTGCTACCACCACCTTTCCTCCTAAACCACTTTCCACTTCATACACTACTTCAAAGTCAGCTCCTACAACACCAAAGGCTTATTCACCCACCACTCTTAAACCTACATCAACCAATCCAATTATTAAGAGACTAACACAGGAGCATATGCGCATTCACAGAGATAAAGGTCTTTGTTATAATTGTGATGAAGTTTATTCAATGGGCCATAAGTGCAAGGGTAGACAATAATTGTTTATGGTGCACACTGATAGTTCTGATACACATGACACAGAGGCTGAGGATGAGGTTTTTGAAGAAGCTGTAGAATCACCACTTGAATCTGACATGGAGATTTCTCTTCATGCTCTCACTGGTACTATCACAGGTGACACTATAAGAATTCCTGGTCTTCTTAAGAAACAATCTATTTCCATTCTTATTTATATTGGTAGCACAACTAGGTTCTTAGATTGTTCTCTAGCTACTAAGCTCAAATGCAACGCAGAGCAAACTGCTCATATGTTGGTTACAATTTCCAATGGGGAGAAAATAGTAAGTACTGGTATTTGTTCTCAACTTCCTTGGAGTATGCAAGGTTATCAATTCACTGCAGATTTGAGGTTACTTCCACTTGGAGGCTGTGACATGGTGCTAGGTGCTGATTGGCTTAAAAAGCTAGGTGATGTTGTGTTTAATTTTTCCAAACTTAGTGTTTCTTTTCTTCATAATGGTAATCAAATTACATTACAAGGCACTACAACTTCACCTTCCCTACTTATGATGAGTGGTTTAGCTGTTAAGAGATTTATAGGAAAAACAACATATGGCCTCATTGGTCATCTATTTTCTGTTACCACTTCTCCTATACCCCCTCCAGTCCCTACTCCATTATTGCCTCTTCTATCTGAATATGCTGATATTTTTGCTGAACCAACTTCATTACCTCCTCACAGAACCTTGGACCACTCAATTCCATTAAAATCAGATTCCCAACCTCCAAACCAAAGGCCATATAGGTGCCCATATATTCAAAAAGGAGTAGTGGAGCAACTAGTTAAAGAAAGGCTGTCTTCTGGAATCATCCAACATAGCCACAACCCCTTTGCTTCTCCATTTCTGCTTGTCAAAAATAAAGATAATACATGGAGATTTTGTGTTGATTACAGAAGATTCAATAGAATCACTATTAGGGACAAGTTTCCTATTCCAATTGTGGATGAGTTATTGGATGAGCTGCAAGGATTCATGGTTCTCTCTAAGTTGGATTTAAGAGCAGGATATCATCAAATTTTATTGAACCCTCTGTATGTATACAAGACTGCATTTAGGACTCATCATGGGCATTATGAGTTCAAAGTCATGCCATTTGGCCTTACCAATGCACCTGCCACATTTCAAGCCCTTATGAATGAAGTCTTTGCACCTTACTTAAGGAAGTTTGTTCTGGTCTTTTTTGATGATATTGTGGTTTACAGTTCATCCATGTTTGAGCATATTAAGCATTTGAGATTAGTGTTTTCTTTACTCAGACAGCACCAACTCTATGCTAAGCTTTCCAAGTGTTGTTTTGGCCATTCACAGTTGGAATACTTAGGCCACATAATCACTCCCGAAGGAGTTTGTGCTGATCCCAACAAAATTGCAGCCATGCAAAGCTGGCCACTTCCCACTTCAATAAAGGAATTCAGAGGATTTCTGGGTTTAACAGGGTATTATAGGAAATTTGTGAAGAACTATGGTGCAATCTGCAAACCTCTAACTGATCTTTTAAGGAAGAATTCTTTCAATTGGAATGCAACTCCTACTTCTGCATTTGAGCAACTCAAGATGGCCATGTCCACAACTCCAGTTCTTGCATTGCCAGATTTTTCCAAGCAATTCACTGTAGAAAGTGATGCAAGTGATACCTGTCTTGGTGCTGTTTTAAGTCAAGAAGGTAAACCAATTTCATTTTTCAGCTCACCCTTAGGGCCTAGAGAAAGAGCTTTATCCACATATGAAAAAGAATTCTTAGCTATAGTTAAGGCTGTTCACAAATGGAGACATTATTTACAAGGGGGCAAATTCATTATCCAAACTGATCATCACAGCCTTAAATACTTCTTAAAACAAAGAATAACCACAGTTCTGCAACAAAAGTGGTTAATGAAATTGTTGGGCTTTGACTATGAGATTAAATACAAAAAGGGTAAAGAAAATGTAGTTGCTGATGCATTATCTAGAAGACCCATTTCCTCTGCCAATTGCTCTGCATTGTCTCTGTCTCAACCAAAATGGATGCATGACATTCTTCAAAGTTATGTTGGTAATGACAAGGTGCAACATCTCATTACTCAATTACTTGTATCTGCTGACTCTGTTCCACATTATTCTTACAAGGCTGAAATACTGAGATACAAATCTAGGATATATGTGGGAGCTAACAATGGGATTAGAGCCATCATTTTAAATACTGTACACACATATGATGTTGGAGGCCATTCTGGCATGCATGCCACTTATGTGAGGGAAAATTCCCATTTATTTTGGACTAACATGAAGAAGGAGATACTTATGTTTATAGCTGAATGTGACACCTGCCAGAGAAATAAAGGTGAATGCTCATTTCCATCTGGTTTATTGCAACCACTTCCAGTACCTGAGCATGCTTGGCAGCACATCACCATGGACTTCATTGAAGGCTTACCTCTGAGTGATAGGAAGAGTGTTATACTGGTGATTGTTGACAGACTCACAAAGTACAGCCACTTCATTGCTCTGCAACACCCATATACAACTGCTTCTGTGGCAAAGGCCTTCTTGGATCAGGTATTCAAACTACATGGCCTAGCTTCTTCAATTGTGTCTGATAGAGATAAAGTCTTTACTATTCATTTCTAGCAAGACTTGTTTACTAGCTTGAATCTCAGCACTGCTTACCATCCTCAGACTGATGGCCAATCAGAGAGAGTTAATTCTTGTTTGGAGACTTACTTAAGGTGCATCACTGGCCATAAACCTAGTAAGTGGTGTTAATGGTTATCTCTTGCTGAGTGGTGGTACAACACTAGTTATCATACTATTTTAAAAATGTCTCCCTTTCAAGCTTTATATGGCTATCTTCCTCCACATATGGCTTTTCCATCTGCTGTCACAACTTCTGTAGCTGCTGTGGAGACATACCTCAAAGAAAGAGAAGCAATGATTGATGTTCTTAAATAATCTCTGCACAAAGCTCAAGAAAGGATGAAATTCTTTGCAGATAAGACAAGCAAAGACATAACCTTTGCAGTGGGTGACTTGGTGTATCAAAATCTCCAACCTTACAGACAGGCTTCTGTTTCACTGAGAAAGAATTTCAAGCTGTCTGCAAATTTCTATAGACCTTTTCCTATTTTACAAAAAATTGGACTAATGGCCTACAAGTTACAGCTCCCAGATCAAGCTAGGATTCACCTTGTCTTTCATGTGTCTCAACCGAAGCAACACATTGGTAAGAAGCACACCCCCTCTCTTACCTTGCCTATTGTTGATCATGCAGGTGAAGTAATCATGGTACCTGCTAAAGTTCTACAACATAGGACCATCCTTGTTGGTAAGAGGCTAGTGAAATAGGTACTCATCCAATGGACTAATTCACCTCCAGAAGATGCTACTTGGGAAGACATTGCTACCATCAAGTCTCACTATCGCAACTTTATCCTTGAGGACAAGGATAATTTCCAGCAGTAGGAAATATCATAGTCTTATTGGTTGTATTGAGTTATGTGTCTGCCTATAATAAGAGAGTGGGTGCTCTTATAGCTGTTTAGTTATTGGTCAGTTGTTAGCCGATCAGATAGTGACAGGTGTACACTACTGATCGTTGTTGTTAGGTCTTTCAATTCTCTTAAATGTGTAAGAACCTCCAACTTATCTTCCTTAATGAGAATAATATCAAGTTTAGTAACAGAAGCTGTGTTCATTAGGAACTCATATTTACTTTCATCATCTCTTGATTACCAAATTGTACTGAGTACAGTACACATATTCTATCCTAATCTGAGATATAGCTATAAGTAGACTAAAAATCAAGACTTATAGTTTTGATCAACTAAACTTGACAAATAAGATTGAGATAGAAACGCTTGTGAGTTTAACCGAGCAATGCTCTAACAATCTCCTCATTTGTCAATTTTAATGACAAAACTATCAATACACATGGATTACAAAATAAATAAACTTTGTAGCTTCTTATCCATCATGCTTGATTTCCTTGACTCTTCAACATTCATTGAATTCTTCACTACTCCAAGTAGTCCAGCGATTCTGAACGTGTTCAACTCAGCATCATTGTTGTTGAAGATCCGTAGCCATAACAAAGAGAAAACAGATGTTCTCAATTATTGTTATACAATGTCATAGTATTATTACACAACATCAAAGTCCAATTGCATCACAACTTTGACAATAATACTACGGTGATATGTATCACTCCCCCTTAGTCAATACTTCATCTCACAATGAAAACCACCCCCCCTTACATAATGATCCGTAAACCATATGTATGTGTTGATGGGGAAAAACGATTTACTGAATTTTTAGGAAAGTGAGGAGACGACCATGCGGACGGGACTCCTCGACCGAGCAAACTTATTAACCTCAAACAGGTGCACTGCATGGGAGTGCTTTGAGTTCGATAGATCAATCTGTAGGACTCCGGCCTAAACCAAGATAATGGCTTCCAGAGTCAATTCGGTCACAATGAGGGAAGAGGGTTGATATGTAGGAGGGAAGCTGAGAAGTATGTGAGATCAATGGTGATCAAGGATTGTGAATGAGTTGTAGGTTTCTACAAATGAACTGCTGGGTTCGAATAAGTTCTGATGGATTGATTGAATTCTGCTCTGTTGAGAGTTGATGAGAATTCTTGGTTAGACGAGTGTTGTCTGTTCTTGTTCAATCGTGGATTCAGAGACTTATTTATATTGCCGGAATATAAACACATTAATACCCAGTAAGTGTGACGGTTTCTCAAGTGTAAGAGTGTAAAAGTGGAAATCGTTGTTAAACCAGTTCCAGGTCGTGCGGAGACTTGGTTGGTTGTCCACCCACTACTTTGCTAACTCCCTCAACTGCTTGCACGACTTACTCACATTTCTCATCGTGGATGAACACACGTGCCGTAGGCCGCCATATCAAAAACCTAATTAATATCCCCCCATGTGACGTGATTGATGTCTCACAAACGTGGAGTCTGCAAGGAAGGCGTGTATTTAATTAGTCAGTTGTTGACTTGATTAGACGATGAGTCTAAGTTTTGTTGAATCGAGCATGATTGATGAATGCTCTATGATTCATGGATTTAACATGTCTGCTGGGACATATGTATAGTTATTGAATGCGTGTTGATAATTGGATCAACGTGATGAATATTGATAGCTTAAGAAAATATTGCTCGTCTGAGCGAATATTGCTCGATTAATGAATTATCGAACAATGATAGTTGAATAATATTATTAGTCCAGTCTGAGAAAATATTGCTCATTTAATGGATTATTGAATATTGATAGTCTGAGCAAATATTGCTCGTCTGAACGATTATTGGTAGCATGACCAAATAAAATATTAATTAAAAATATTGGAAGCTAGACCGAATATTATATAATTAATCAATATGTTGATTGCTGGATCAACATAAAATTATTACTGCTTGAATTTGCTCAGAATTATGATTCGCAGAGCATTCAGTACAAAACCCTAATCTTGATCGATTGTTGATCAATTGATGATTTACTGAAAATCAATCACTGAGTGAGAGAGGGACCGACTACATGGGATTATGTCCGTCCATGCAGCGCCTAGATGCTCGAGTAAGCATGCACCAAAGTCCTTTGCAGACCAGTTGGTGAAAGGATGATTAAATGCTCGTTTAATCATTTATTGAAATAGTGCTCGTCTGAGCATTAGGAAATAAAACCTAATTATGGAGAGGTGAGGGACCAACCAAGGGGTATAAAACCGTATCTTGGTGGTTGTGGGACCAGATGGTGGTCGATTGAACAAGTTCCAAATTGGTTGGAAAGAGTTTGAACCCAATATGAACTGTAGAAGATTAATTAGGTCAAAATCATGAAAGAATGTGGGACCGGCTCCTTGCAAGCCTAAGGGACAACCTTGGTCGGTCAAGGTGGCATGCCCGTGTCACCATAGTTTTCGTGTCTCAGTCCTGAGAATTCTGGTATTTTCTGGTGCGCGTTCAAGCAATGTTTTGGATTTTCAGAAGAGTTTGATCTTGACTGAAACTCTCGATTTTGCTCGAATGAGAAAGTAGAACTTTGCTCGTGCGATCGATATTTTTAGAATATTAAAATAATAATATAATAGTATTTTCATATTTTCCGTTAGTAGCCTAGTCGGTCATGTGACCATTTGACTTTTGGCTTTTTGAAGGTTTGAGCAATAATTGAGAAAATATGAAAAACTAGGGTTTTTGCTCAAACGAAGGAGTTTCATGAGATGAAGGAAATAATAATAATAATAAAATAAAGGATTATAGGGTGTGGGACCGGCCATGGCTAGGGCATGGCCAGCCGGCTAGTAGGCCCGGTCCCGTGATACCCTTCCCTATTTTTTAATTATTTTTCATCATCTGAAGGAAAATATGGAGAAACTGAGAGTTTTGCTCAAACAAGGAAGTTTGCTCGAATGAAGGAGTTTTCATGAGATTAGGAAAAATAATAAAATAAGGTAAAATAAGAGGAAGAGGCACGAGATCGGCCACAACGGCATGACCGTCCGGCCGGTGGGCCCGGTCCCACTGGGCGCCTCTTTAATATTTTATTAATATTATTTTTCTTCCCTATTTTGCATAGGTTTCCTCGTTTGTCCATATTTTTGAGTGCTCGTTCGTGCGCTCGGGTGCTCGTTTGTGCATTATTGCTAAGTACACTCACACCATTTTCTCGGGGCTTACTCGGTGGTGGCCCAGATGCCCGGTCAGTTAATATTTATTACTAATTCTTTGAATTTAGCTTAGAATCAGCCATAAAACGGAGTAATGAGATAGAATGATTATCTATTACTAATCCATGGAATCCAGCTGGGGATCAGCCATGGAACGGAGTAATGAGATAGAATGATTATCTATTACTAATCCATGAAATCCAGCTGAGGATCAGCCATGGAACGGTGTAATGAGATAAATAGATTATTTTCAAGGAATTCAGTTGATGAATGACACGCTATAATTAATCTATGAATTCAAGAATCGAGGTATGAGATAATGGAAGAATCATACTCGTTCTGAATATTGGGGGTGTATAGTCAGGGAACAAAAAATAGTGTGACGTCCTGAAGACGTTAGCGCTCTATACTAGCATGCAATATGTCTAGGAGCCGTCCAATCGATGAACTCCTTGAAGTCTAAAGCTCAACTACACATTCTATCCTAATCCGAGACATAGCTATAAGAAGACTAGAAATCAAGACTTATAGTTTTCACAACTAAACTTGACAAACAAGCTTGAGATAACAACGCTTGCGAGTTCGACCGAGCAGTGCTCTAAAAATCTCCCCCTTTGTCAATTTTAGTGACAACACTATCAATACATATGGATTGCAAAATAAATAAACTTTGTAGCTTCTCATCCAAATACTTGATTTCCTTGGTTCTTCAACATTACTCGAAATCTTCGTCACTTCCAAGTACTCCAGTGATTTTGAAAGTGTTCAACTCAGCATAATAGTTGTTGAAGATCTGTAGCCATAACAATATATAAAAACAAGATGTTTTCGTATTGTTATACAATGTCATAGTATTATTACACAACATCAAAGTTCAATTGTATCAAAACTTTGACAATAATAATAAGGTGATATGTATCACTCCCCCTTAGTCAATACTTCATATCACAA
>JAJJMB010017331.1:4488721-4564247 GCA_023531105.1 Papaver atlanticum
GTGCACTTCATTGGTCGTGCACGGAACCTAGCCAGACTCGGGGCTATGGTGCACTTCATTGGTCATGCACGGAACCTAGCCAGACTCGGAGCTATTGATTTCTTACGAGACATGATTAAGATAAAAGAAACTTGTATTTATTATTAATCATCCATCCGGCATACAGTGAAGTATCATGCGTAATAAGCTTTTAACCATTTACCATTAATGGGAGTATTGATCCGGGATCCGTTCATCCATTTGAGATAGTAGTATCCGCTTTCCGCGGCTTCACTGAGCATGAAGGGTCCTTCCCAATTTTCAGCAAACTTCCCGTCCTTTGTATCCCTTTGGACGTACGGGGAAATCTTTAAGACTATGTCATTTCCGAGAAGGTCCGTACCTTTACCTTCTGGTTATAGTATTTCGCTGTCCTTTGCCTATACTTGTCTGCAAATCGTTCGGCCTTAGCTCTTCGCTCCTCCAAAGTATCAAGATGGGAAAATCGACTAACCTCGTCCGGAGTGGTGAGACTAGCCATGGCCACTTGTGCTGAGGGAATAACGATCTCTGCTGGTAATATTGCACCCTCCCCATATACCAAGGAATAAGGTGAGGCTCCGGTTGAACTCCTTTTAGAAATGCGGTATGCCCAGAGTGCGAGTGGTAGCTGCTCATGCCAGCTCCTGTGATGATCATGTACCGTTCGGCTTAATATTCTCAACAATGTTTTGTTGGTAGCTTCCGCCTGTCCATTCCCCTTGGGGTAATAGAAGGTCGAAGTGTGGAATTTAATACCGTACTGATCTAGCAACTCTTTGATAGTTTGGTTGACAAAAGAGGTCCCATTATCCGAGCGGATGATCATTGGTGCGCCAAATCGACATATGATGTACTATTTGATAAACGCTGCAATAGTGGCTCCGGAGTAATCGCGTAGAGGAATGGCTTCTACCCATTTTGAAGAATACTCGGTCACGGTGATGATATACTTATGTCATCCTGACGAAGTCGGACTTATCTATCCAATAATATCGAGTCCCAAACTATGGAAATGCCAATGAGTAACGACGCTGTGTAACAACGTATGCGGGGCTCGGATTAGTGGTCCGTGACTTTGGCACTGCTGGCACTTCTTAACATACTCGGCTGTGTCAAACTCCATCGTGGGCCAGTAGAACCCTCCTTCATAAAGTTATAGGAAAAGCTTCCTCATAACCTGATGCTCCGCATTGTGAGATGTAACCATCACTACCTCCGCTTCTTCTTATGATAAACAGCGCAGTATAGCGTCTCCATAGCTTTTCCTATAAAGAATTCCTTCATTTATAAAGAATCGACCAGCCTTCCTCTGAATCTTGAGTGCGTCTTGCCTATTTTGCGGTAGGCGTTCATGTTGGATGAAGTCTATATATGGTTGCCTCCAATCTTCTATCTTTGTGCTACATATTTACGTTTACTGTGGAGGCGCCTGGCAATCCTCACACTTATTACTACTGCTGCCTGAACTTCCATGTTCGGGCAATATACACCCATCCTCTTTAAACGACGGTATAGCGGAATTCCTCCTGTCTGTCCGCAAGATTCTATGTGAACATGGCTCAATATTTCTTGCGCCTCTATTTTTCATACACAGCGTGATAGGGCTCCTCCAGGTGTTCGATAATATAGCGCTCCCCGTACCATGAAGAATTGCTTTAGTACCTTAGTGGGTAACAACTGTTCGTCCGCTTCTCTATTTAAGTCCTCAATATAGGTTGTTCTCCAGTCATCCTTTTGTTCGAACACCACGTCCTCTTTCCACATACTCGGCAACGTCCTTTCTTGACTACCACTGTCCCCTCGTCTGCTTCATTCAATCGTATTTTCGCTGCCAGAGTGGCTAATGCATCGGCATGTAGTTCTTCCCGTATGCTCGATGACAGTACTCCCTCTTTTTTCTATCAATTCTTGGACTTCCACCCGATAGGGAGATAAGTGCTCTTCTTTCACCTGGAAGTCCCCTGAAACTTGACTTGTAACCAGTTTCGAGTCCCATTTTATGTCTATCGCTCCCAAATTAAGCTCTTCTGCCATTCGTAGCCCCAAAATTAGTGCTTCATATTCCGCCACGTTATTGCTGTACTCGAAATCTAGCTTCAATGCAAATGACAATAAATCACGCTTGGGTGTTTCAAAAACTATACCGGCTCCTCCGTGAGAACCGTACGATGATCCATCGAAAAACATTGCCCATCGTTCTTCTTCTTCAGCTTCCGCGACTTCTCTAAGTATTTCTTCACTTATTTCCATCATATTTGTTCCCGGAAATGCAGCTAGTAGATCCACAAATGCCTGCCCACGAACTCCTCTGGGCCGCTGATATTTCAGTTCAAACTCGGATAGCTATAATAGCCATCGGACTATTCTTCCGGATATGACTGGTTTTGTGGCTAAATAAGAGATCGTATTAGCAGTTGCTACCACTATAGTCTCATGAGCGAGCAAATACGATCGTAATTTCTGTGTGGCATATATGAGCGCTAAACATGCTTGTTCTGCCTTTGAATACCTGAACTCAGCGTCTCTAAAGCCTCTACTGATCATCTCCCCACTCATATGGCTTGTTATTTTTCATTAATGGTGAGAATGCGGATAGTAATTGGGCAAATCCCGAAATGAACCTCCGGATATAAGATATTCTTCCTATGAAAGTTTGTAATTCCTTCACGTTTGCGGGCGGTGTCATAGTAGTTATTTCTTCTACCTTGCTCAGATCAATCTGTATTCCTTTGTTTGTGATAACGAATCCAAAAAACTTTCCGGAAGAAACGCCAAAATCGCATTTGAGAGGTTTCATCTTCAGGTGATATTTCCTGCATCTATCGAAAACGCGCTTCAGGTGGTCCAAATGATCTTCTCTCGCCCTAGATTTCACCACAATATCGTCGATGTATACCTCCATTATCTAATGCATCATATCATGAAAAATAGCCAACATTGCCCGCTGATAGGTTGTGCCGGCATTCTTCAGTCCGAAAGGCATCACAACATAATAGAAGTTCATATACGGTGTCTGGAAGGCTGTTTTATGAGCATCCTCCGCCGCCATCCTCACTTGATTGTATCCGCTAAACCCATCCATAAAAGAGAACATATCATGCCTACATGTGTTATTTACCATTATGTCTATGTTTGGCACTGGAAAATCATCTTTGGGGCATGCTCGGTTCAAATCTCGATAATCGACGCAACATCGGACTTTCCCATTCTTTTTGGCTACTGGCACGATATTAGCTAACCACACGGGGTGTTGGATTGGCTTGATAAATTTGGCTTTAAGTAGCTTCTCCACTTATTTCTTGATGGCGAGATCTATCTTTTCCGGGAAGTTACAACTTCGCTGCTTGACTGGCTTGTACTCAGGCGAGACACTGAGGTTGTGCGCGACTAAACTGCTATCTAAGCCATGCATTTCGTCATACGTAAATGCGAACACATCCTGGTATTCACGGAGCAACCTAATCATCCATTCATTTTCCTCCCCTTGCAAGTGTTTGCTAATGTGTACGCAACGGGGATGATCCTCTGAACCAAGGTTTATTTCTTCTAAACCATCAAGCGTTGGGTCGACTTTTACCTTATCCTCCGGTAATTTCTTCATTATTTCTTCTTCGGAGACCAAAATTTCCGCTTCTTCTTGTAATTCTTCCGCTATTGAGGTCGTCTCCGCCATTTTTTCATCTACTGATAACATAACACAATGGTGTTGGCGTTGAGAGACTTCCCCGACTGATTGCTATAAGCGGTAGACATGCCCTCCTTCAGGTCGAGAGAAACGCTTGAACTGAATGTTTTTAGTCTCGGTTATTGCTCTCTTGCTTCCCGTGGCAGGTCCCATCCGTGACGGGCTGAACACTGACTTAGCTTTTCCTTTCACTTATTTTTCCGATTGGAATTCTTCCCATTTTGGGAGTGGTATTAAATTCTCTGGCTGTTCTTCTTGGTTTAGGACAAGCTGTGTGTAGAAGACCGCATCGGCCATGTAAGCCTCTTCTGGTCCAAAATGGGTTGCTTGTGGCTGGGATCCGGTATTGTTTTCTTCCGATATTAGTTTTGACACATTGATGATATGTTGATGCTATCCTTTGTGGTTCAGGAGCCATCCCCTTCCAAATAGTACGTGGAATGTGGTGTCATCCTCAAGAACATAAAAAGGGGTAAGCATTCTGATAGCCCCAATTTTCATCATCAAATGTACTATCCCAATTGCCGTATGAGTTTATCCTCCGAACCCTCTTACAGTTGTTGCTCGCATCTTAATCGCTGACCGCGATACTCCCAAAAACTCCAGTGTATGTAATGAAATTAAGTTAAGTAAAGCTCTGCCGTCTATGAAAGATCGCTTGAGTGGTTGTTTATTAATGAGGGTTGTTAGGTATAAGGGGCGAAGATGCTCTCGTGGGTAACATATATCTTCATCCGTAAAAGTAATGGCTTCCTTAGGCGTCGGATCATATGTTTTTCCAGATACAATTGTAGTTATAGCCTTGGATACTTCACGGATTTGGTTTTCACTAAAACCTAGGGAATCGAAGAATTGTTGAGCCAGGATAGTTTGAGCGAACTTACTAGCAACTCCGTTTGTATCTGGGAAAACGTTTGTCTCGAAAGCCTCACATGCTTCTTCTCCGTCTGTCTCTTCCCAAGGCCTCCAAGTTTCTCCATCGGTGGGGTCGTGCGAAATCATCATGACTTGATATTGAGGGAGCGGATCATTGTTAATGCTCTGGTCTCCTATCTCCAATTCGCCTATAGCTCACTTTTTTTGAACAATGTAGCGAAGGGAATAACACTCCACGGTCGGATGATGTATTCTTCTATGATAATGACAATATCGCTCATGCATCTTGTCCGCTGCAGTAGGTTCCACGGACACTGGCGGTAAAGTCTCTTCTTTGTTCGTTATCCATTGTTCCAAGAGTCCTACTATATGTTCTTTATTACATGGTAATGGGGGTGGAGGATTGGATCTTCCTCCATCCGTTCTTCCGCCTCTTCTTCCGTATTGTCCGCGATAGGATCTAAAAGCAGCTCCACCTTTTCCTATATCATTCGCCCGCGGTTGATCATTAAGGGCAGGTGCGGATGCAACGTTGACAAAGTGTTGCTGGCAAGCATGACCGACTCCTCCTAAATGCATGGCGTCGGCACAATCCGATATCCGAAATGCAGCCTCTTCAACTTCCACGAAGGTTTGAAACTTGAAATTCGTTAAATTTAACCTGAAAACAGTGTCCATCCCCTGATACAGATTTCCACCAGGCGCTCCTCTGGTATGTCTTCATGGCATTCCAATATGAAATCTCTGAAGCGAGTAATGTATTTTCCGATCTCTTCCCCTACCCTTTGGGTACATCTTCCTAAATCTATTGTCGTAACTCTCCTCTGAGCGGAATAGAATTTCTTTAAGAAAAGTTGCACCATAGCGGACCACGAGTTAATGCTTCCAGGTTTTAAATTGTCATACCAGGTAAAGGCGTTGTCCGTTAATGACTTCGGGAATTCTCGCATACAAAGGCTTTCATCCTGAGCGTAGGCATTCATTGCTGATATAAAGAGGCTTAGATGTTCTCCCGCATTACCTTTCCCTCCATAAGTCTTGAATTTTGGTGAAGCATAATCTTCAGGGTATAGGTAGTCAACAATCTCCGTAGAGTATGGTGGTTCTAGAGAATCATAACTATCATGCTTCGTGACTCGGTAGTTTGGCTCGAGATATTTTGCGATTGCGTCTTCCGTCATTCCTTGAACAGTATTCTTCGCGCTAACCATTCTAGGAGTTTTCGCGTTTTGCTCTCTCTCCCGCGCAATTCCTGTTGCCTTTTAATGGACGCGTCTAACTCCTTTTGTATTTCGGACATCTCTTGTTCTCTCGTCTCAGCTATGGTTTTTCCCTTTAAAGTCTCCCCTTTCTTTTGAGATGCTCTTGCGCCCTGCACAATAAGTGTGGTAACCACTGCTAGGATCTGTATCTCTTCATCACTTTCTCCATGCACGTCTTCCATAGTGACATTGTCTAAGTTCGTGGGTGCTCCGCCCGCTGGTACTTCCTGGCTCACACTTGGGAGTATCATGCTGGAAAAGAGGCTAAGAACCTCCCACTGTGGTCGCAATGTTGATAGGGTAAAACGTGGGAAGGAGGAACTATCCCTAATCACAGAAAGTACTCCCAAGGTATAGAGAGGTTTATGAGAGGTAATGGTGTATTAACTGTGTCCTCTAAGTATGTCTTCTTTCCCCTTTTATAATAATCTTCCTTTTCCCTCTTCTTATGGATAAATGCCCATAAGACTAATATTATTACAACACTGCCATTTGCCTCTTATCCAAGTCATTAAAGATTTTAGTAAAAGGGCTTCTCTAATACAAAGCCCAATTTACTCAAGACTATCTTTCTTAGACTAGGCCTAATCCATTATCACATGGACCAAACCTAGTCCCCTTATCCATTATGGAGAGACCCTAAATGTACTAAGGGGCCACCTCTTTTGGGTTGATTATTTTCATGTATCAACATTAGGGTAATTATAGAAGAAGAAGAATATGATAAAGTGGAGATTTAAAAAATAAATAAACAATCTTTGTGATTGTTGAGTAATGTGTGATTGAATATCAAGCAAGGAAGGTGAAGCTTCATCACGTAAAGCTCAGAAAACATATATCAATTACGACGAAGATGTCATATACCTTGGATTATGGAAACGATTTTACCCAAACTCAACCTCGACCTCAACCTCTATCTCAAGATCAAGATGATGATTTTTTGGAGCCAAATCTCGAAATGAATACATAGATTAGGAACCCAATGCGAATAATACACATGTTGTAATACCCTGTATTTTTAGCTGCTGTTTCGGGTCGCGCTATACCCGGATTAGTTAACCTTGAGGATTAGGTTGTTGTTCCTTAGCCTTAGCCTAGGTAGGTGGATTGAACTAGAAAGGCTACAAGTTAGGGTGGAAATAGAATAACCAATAATAAATAATATTAAGAGAAATTGAAAAGATAAATAAAATAATTAAGAAAAACAAAAATTATGATGTATTATTATTATTGATATTAAGAGTGATTTATAAAAGAATTAGGGAGAAAATAAAATAAAGGGTTTTAACCTAAACTAGAGAAAATGAGAAGGAAAGGAAGATGAAGCTAGAGATTTTTGGAGAAGAAGGATAAAGAAAATTAGTAGGAGTTTGTAGCAATTGAAAGGTAGAATGTGAAACCATTTCTCTTTTGGTGTTTATCTTTGGTGTTTATTTCGTATGCCTTTGAATTGTTAGGTTTCTGCATTTTAATTGAATAAATATATATCTCTTATTGATGATCAGACTTCTCCTATTGATATAAAACATGATTAGGTATCTCTTGTTAAAATTTGAGAATTTTCCTACATAAATTCACCGTTGAATGTTCCTTGTAATTTGGATTATGATTTATGAAATTCTGGACAGTTTCGTTTTGCTGTGGTTTTGATGTTCTTAGGAAGTCTTAATGATGTTAAAATGATTTGAGGTCTTAACAAAAGTTGTATATAAATTTCTTATATTTCACTGTGCTATGGATTTGCTTAATTTGAGACTAATATGAATTTATGGTGAATTTTTTGGTAATAACATGTAATCTGCCCAGTTTTTAGGTTGTCATTATAAATTCAACATCTTTTGTTTGAACCGTTGTTTTACTGTGAAGTTTTGATATGTTGTATATTATTGATTCATGTATGTTATTGTAAAGTTTGAAGATGATCAGATAAAGTTATTACCATGGAACATATAATGTAATATGGCTGCAGTTAACTTGTTTGCATAAATGTTTGAAAGAAATTCATGTTGTTAAGCCATGGTTGCTTTTGTTGTTTGTGAAAATGATTTATAAAAGGAAATGAGTTCATGTTTTACCGTTATATGGAACATGTTTCATGCTAACGGCGGGTAATGATCCCCGAGAGTTAAATGAGTAATGATCCCCATGGGAACTTGTGTTTCCCGACCATCGATGGCGGATGTCCGTGCCAGTAAACGATAGGTGGATGTATGAACCAAGGTTTTCGTACCATGAATGAAACTGGTAATGATCCCCGAGAGCAGATGGGTATGATCCTCATAGGAACTTTTTTTCCTAACCATCGATGGAGGCTGTCCGTGCCGATAAACGATAGGTGGTTGTACGAACCAAAGTTTTCGTACCGTGAACTCATGGTTTTTCTGTGACTATATTAATATGTGAATAGATGTGTTGAATCATTGATGAATAACTTATTGACAATTATTTTGGTATTGTAAACTCATGGTTTCTCTGTGACTACATTAATATGTGAATAGATGTGTTGGATCATTGATGAATGACTTGTTGACAATTATTTTGGTATTGTAAACTCATGGTTCGATGGTGACAATATTAATATGTAACTCATGTTTTGAAACTTAAATGGACGAATTGTTGGAAACATTATTAATGTGTTGAATCATAAATGGATGATTTGTTGACAATAATATTAGTAATGTGAACTCATGATTGAATAAATGAATTAGATGATTTAGTGAAAATAATACTTGTGAGGTGATTGGTTGAATATATTCGTTGAAGTTGCACTGTATTTCTTGTTGTATGTTATTTCTTGATAAAATGATATTGTTTCCGCATCTTTAGAGAATGAGGGTGCATTCTACTGAGCTGTCATCTCACCCCGATTGACATCCTTGCAGATTTATCAGAGTTGCGCAACGGAAGCTAGGAATGAGTAGCTTAGTGATTGCGTTGTTTTCTTATAATTGTTTGAAATGTAAATTTGAACTAAAATGTTGTTAAAGATTTCTAGTAAATTCAAATTCATCAATTCATGTTTCATAAAGCTTTTATCATGTTTGATATAAAAATTTAAGTAAGAGAAATATATGCATAAGTCTCTTTCCGACCCATAACGCTTCGAGTTCAGATCTCCATATGAGTTTGACCCTGGTCCGGAACTCGGGTGTTACACATGTACAATTCTATACGAGTTTAATATCCATTTTATAGCTTGAATTCCCTAAAAAAATGGATTTTTATAAGTAGTTTGGCACATCAGGAGCAGGTTCGGCACATACTTTTCTGGCTGAACCTTGTTTAGGATGAATAGTCCGTCTTATATGATGAATCTATTATCAGTCGAACCTTGAGTGAATTATTTTCGCACCAAACTAAATGTCAAAGTTCAGCTGGTAATGGGTGAGATACTATCAGCCGAACATACTGAACTTGCTTTCGTCAGTGTACAGGATAATGTTTGGCTCATTTTGGTTTCAGCCGAACTTCTTACTTCTGTTTTGAGAAAAAAAGCAAGTGTGATGGTTCGGCGGCTAAAGTTAATTATGAATGAGTCGAACCTGTATATATTTTACTTCGTCATGGTAGTTCGGCTTATATCCAATATTTCGAATCATCCAAACCTATAAAGAATATATGTTTTTTGACGTCTAACCTCGTGATATTCTTGTAGGTCGTTCATGAGATGGTAATAATGGTTGATCAACCATATCTTGTTGATGTCATTCACGAAAATACTAAAAATCACTTCCAAAATGACTTGGTAGGTAAGCAGTTTATATTATTTTTTTTATATTCTCTCAAGTATGTTCTATTCAAAATCCCTAATATAACTTTACATTAATTGGTACTAGTATCCATGTAGACGTGGGGATCTAAACCTGAAGTAACGGCTTGGATTAAGGAACATGGTTTCAATATCAATTGCGTGCTAGTTGAAGGTAGACAATGACGAAAGGACCAAATTGAGATGGTTTGTGAGATAAGTGGGTTGAACGTAAGAAAGAAGAATAAGGGTTCACTGTATATTGGAAAGATCGGGAAAAAGTATAAGACTAAATCGAGGAAAATAAATTTCCCTTTCAAGATCGTTTTCAACTACAACAAACATGAAAAGCATTGGACTATGAACAAAGATATGGATTATCGTCATAACCACTCACGTCAATATAATGATCTTCATGGACATTATAGAGCCGGAAGACTCAAAGACAATGAATATGTGGAAATAGATAAAATGACGCGAACACTATGCCACCATTTAAAATCCTTAGCAAATTGAAGACGGATGACGAGAATAACAAGACTACTTTGCAACAAATTTATAACGCGAGAAGTATTTTGAGAAGGAAAGATTTGCAAGTTAGGTTGGTGATGCAACAATTATTATGGTTGGTGGGGGAAAAAGAATTATGCTTGCCAAAAGAAATCGGATGATTTCGGCCATGTGACGCACTTTTTTATTGCCCACCCGGAATGCGTTAAGTTGTTGCTGTGCTTCCCACAAATTCTTATATTGGATTGCACGTACAAGACCAGTCAGATCTCAACACTGGACTCTAAGCCAAATAATTGGGTTTTCCCGTTTAGGATGTTTGTTTTTGGCTGACTCTTGTCTGATTCGACCAAGCTTGACATCTAGCTCAGGCCACAATTCCGACTTGTTGCCTGCACCTGTGTAACACCGCTTTCCCGGCAGTCACCCCAATGCGCTACCCATCGAATTAGCGTTCTCAAGTACCTACTCTCTTCCGAGTAACTTGTATTTGTTGTGTCCAGCAAAAAAAGAATTAAAATTGTTCACCCACTCCGGCGGCCAAAATATACTAATCACGATATGGTGCATGTTTTTTGTCAATGTGACGGGAAATTAATACATTTACTAACCTTGACTTGTACTGTAGTACCACAAGAAGGAACATTCCCACATTTAGGTGTTGAAGAATATCTATAAAAGCACTTCATTTTTGACAGGTTGTTGAGACATTCCTAGCTAGCATCTTGATTCTTGCAGACTGAATAATAGAGCTATGTATTCCAAAATGTTTTTAGCAATTATGATCACTCTATGGTTTATTGGTTTCGCGGAGTGCCAGTCTCCCCCGCCAATTTTTCTCAAAAAGTTCTACGTACCTGGCCTCGACGTAGCCTCAGATGAGTCTCAAGGCATCAACACCACGACCATATCTGTCGAGCTCAGTTTTTGGAGGTTAAACAACAAGGGACACGAGCAGCCAAAATCGGTTTACTACGATAGCATTAACTTGGCTTTTTACTACTCCCTCCGTCCCAAATTAATTGAGCTAGTTATAGTTTGCACAATTCTTAAGGTAAGAAGGAAAATGAAGTATATTTTACAATTATACCCTTATGGATAATAACTAGTAAAACTTAGAAATGATTATCTCTTAAACTATGTCACGGTTTTTCGTAAACTTTATATCGTTGAAAAACATTTTAAAACATCTACGTAACTAATATAAACATGACTATCAAATTGTATATATTTCTTATAATAACAATAATCAATTAAAAAGATAGTTTTAGATATATCCCCTTGATTAGTGAAATAGCTCAATTATTTATGGGACAAAATCTAAAACCAAATAACTCAATTAATTTGAGACGGAGAGAGTATTATAGTGATAGCTCGAGTTCACCGATCCGAAACATCTCTATACCCGAGTTTCATCATTCGTCCGGTTTGGCAGCTCATCGCTCGGGGACAGTTATGACTCTTGGAGTACCTTGGGGAAAAGCTAGAACAGAGGTTTCTAGCGGGAGAACGGTCACATTTAGAATCGAATTGGATACAAAAACAAGGTATTCAAATGGAATTTTGAAGTCAAAAAGACATGATTTGAAGTTGGGAACAAACGCTACCGCCAATGATCGTGGATCAATGTCTTTAAACCACGATTTGAGGCTATCAAGCGCTCCTGTGCACGTCAGTGGTCTTATACGCCTGGGTATCGTTGCCTTATCGGTTCTTATACTTATTCTTCTTTGGTACCGAAAAAACATGAGTTATTGCATTATTTGTATTGGTGCTCATCTGTAATTTATAATTTTAAGTTTACCTTTTTACTTAGGTATACCAATAAGAATGTTTGCAAGAGCATCCACCATGTTACCCAAGTATTCCATTTTTTCGGGGCGGAGCTACAGCCAGACTTCCCTGGCTGAAGCCACCTCCAAGGTCCAAAAAAATGGATCCTTTTTCACTACCTATGTTTACCGGGCCTGAATTTTATGTACAGAAGCAAAGAAAAAAAAAGAAAAACCAAAAATGAATTCACAAAAGCAAAATGAACCATTTGAAATGGAATCAATTGTAGAAATGCAATATAAGCAAAAAGAAAAAAGAAAAGGAAAAAAAGAGAGGTTCTTCGCTGGCCATTGTTGCCAAGACTGAAGGACAAAAATAAAGATCACTGGATCAGTTCACGTGATCTTGTTCTGAAACATAGGCATGTGATTGAGGATGTAGAGCAGCACAGAGATTCTCATTAGTAAGATGTCTTGGATTATCTTATACAGTAATTTCTTGTCAATGCCCAGTTCAGAAAGTCAATACTAAATGAGTATATGATCTACTTTATAGAGAAAACCCTAGAAGTTATACTAGTATTTACGGATCTAAGTTAGTTTATCTTGCTGAAATTTGTTAAGCTGCACAAACCTAATGATTTACACAAGTACAAAATCTAACAGCATAATGCACATCAGAACAAGAAAACAACTAGTTGGGACTTCAAGGCTGATAAGAAATTTGATCATACAAATACATACAAAGGACACATGGCTCTGTCAAACCCTGTCAAACATCATAAAGGAGTGCAAATAATGACCGTAACACCGGAGAGATTGCTATTACAATTAATTACAAACACGACAGTCACTATTGGTAAAGAGCTTTAAATGATTGGATGATCTCAAGAAGAAATGCAGAGTTGATAACATAAAAGTTAGACGAAATTCTACACGTGGGAGATGTATTGTTGTACGAGATACAACACAAAAGGTTCACACCATTCACTACCATAACATGGTGTATTTAGAGGTCGTATAATATAGAACAATTATGCAAGAAAAATAGCATGGTGGGAAACGTAATGAAAAATAACTCACTAAATCTCAACACAATTATCTTATGTTTTTCCTGGTAAAAGCATAAATAGCATTAGCCCAAAATAATTATTGCACCATTGTTTCTAGATTTAATCCAACTGTTTCTGACTCGGACTCATACCACTGGACTACTGGAGACCAAGTTCTACAGAGAGCTTTAGAAACACACATCTAATATGCAGTTGCATTATGTTAAATATACCCAGAAAACAAGACATTAAGTTGACTAAACCTAAACTTAACCCTACACAAAAGAATTCTACTACGTCATTTTAATGAGATAATACATCACCATATTTGCTATCCCCCAAATTAGGTGCATTCTCTTGTTTCAGTTCTTCATCCCATATGATCGCCTCAAGCCCAGCTAATCTAAACTATCTAAGCCTCCTCTGTGCCTGGGCTAGGTCCTGCATTACCACAAAATTTAAGAGTTGTCCATCAGTGTTTGTAAATTATGACAATCCAAACTTATTTGCTTAAGAGTAAAAGCTGCAGTGATGGGACAGGAAACGGATATACAAATTAATGTTAAATAAGTACTAACAAATTAATTCACCTGTTGGTTCCTCTTGTCCTTCCCTGATAAGTATTAGAGTTCAGTGAAATTACGCTTTCGCAATAAGACCCTTCCTTTTGCAAGTGTGTTACCCTGAGGAGGTTAGTTGATCTAAGTCTTCGATAGTTTGGGTCGTTTGAAATTAGAGAACCATTAGAAGAAATCCCGAATAGAACCTCCCCGCTCTTAAAAGACCACACAAGCCTCAATAAATAATCATTCACGACTGACTCATGGTTAATAACATAGCGTTTAGTCCAAGATTCATGAACTCCATAATCCTGCATTACCCATACTTCAGCCTGAAGACAAATAACACTACCAAGGACACAAAGGCATCCTTCCAACGCCCCCACTGTCATAAAACGATGCAGCCTACTCACCGAAGTTTTTGGTAGTTGCATTTCTTTGAATATCTCCTCACTCATATCTAAAGAGACTACAATTTGTCGTGAAGGGTTTTGTGATTCAGCTAACCAATGAAGATCTCCATTAACAAGCACCCCAGCATCCCGAAAGCTGCGAAACTCCACATTTCCAATTCTTTTCCAGGAATTCAATCCTAACGAATAGACTTGGACTAGATTATCAAAACGAGTTATCATCATTCTTAGAATCATAACCAAATGCAACCATGCTCATTTGATTCATATCATCATGATCATCTGGTGATTTGGGTACTTGTTTGTACTCTTTGGTTGCTGGATTCCAAAGACATAAAAAAGTCCTATCACGATTTTCTAACCATAGGCAAACCAGACCATGACAACAACCCAGTAGATCAACTAAACACTCTGGAGAATTGAATGGATAATCCATTTCTACAGCATAATCAAGAAATTTATCCCTAGACAATAATGATTTCAATGAATCATGACCTATGGAATAGATTACCTCTTTAACCCCATCCATCCCTTTAAGCATGAGAGTAGGTTTGTTTCTTTGGAGAGAAAGATTAAGGTGTTTTTTAACAAAATTTGGGTTGGAAATTATGGAAAACCAGGTCTTGCAGACACACTTACAGACATATGTGGATCTCACTGGTAACCTTGACAGAACTTCAAGGTAGATTTCTTCCGGAACGCTCGACATTTCCAAGGCTTCTCCTGCTTCAGCAGATTCTTGTAGAGCAGTTGGGGTTTTTCGTTCGGGAAAGAACTCTCGCTTACAGTGTTACATGGGCTTATAAAGTGAAAGCAAGGCCATCCCAGGGTAATTTATACTGGCTTTCCGAACCCAGGAACCCGCTAAATATTGATCCAGCAGTAGATCAACCCGCACAGAAAAACCATCACAAGAAATACTTCCAGAAAGGGTCTCCAGATAATGCTCCACCTGGTTAGCTTTACCATTGAACTATTTAACAGCAAAAGATCAAAATTTGTAACATTCGTCTTTGGTTATGCATTTGCAGGCACTGTTAATTACAAGCAGATATGTCATCCTCGAGTATGGACTTCTACATGTGTTCACATGCTGCAATGATGGTGAAGTTCCTAAATCAAGGATTCTAAGTTACTGCTTAAGCTCAGATTGCTGCGACGTTTCTTCCTTTATTTATGAAAGATGCCAGGGCCATATGTGGAATAAACAATTTCAAAAAACAATGGATACTGTAAGAATGCAAATAAGGTCACAGGGACACATGCACTTAAAGCTAATGGAATTGGAACCCATCCAAATTTGGGTCCAAGTGAAATAGAAAGTGTTGCACTAAAGGCTACCATCATGGTGATAATAGAGAAAAAAAGAGTCGCCAGACCGATGATTAACCTTTTAGGCAATGAGTTGAGAAAATCTTGTTCAGCATAACGGGAAGTTAGGATGGATAGGAACATCAGAATCGATGTGGAGGAGGAGAAAAAAGCTAAAGCATCTGCCACTGCAAACACCATAAATGCATTTCGACGTAAAAAGATTGGGAAGCCTGCTAGTTTGTTACTGCCATCATCGTTGCTAAAATTCCCACCTGGAACTTGAAAAGCTGCAGCAAATACTACAGTAGCAATGAGGGTGGCTACTAACATGCATGATTGGGCTGTGTCTTTCATCCATTTCTCCCCTTTTTCCATTAAGGCATGGTGTTGCTCTTTGAACAAAATTCCTGGTGTCTTTCCATCATTGTTTCTTGTTACCTTGTGGATTGGTAGCGTAATATTTTCAACGGCCTGGAGAAAAGGCAACATCATTAACAATGTACACAACAAGCAAGTAACTATACCAACTTAGTGCAAGTTTAGACTTTTATGTGTACGTACCTCAAACCACTGCAGCTCTCTCTGCATTTGCAAAGCTACACAAGTGACCGAGTGAAGCTGAGAAGAAGGTGATAACTTGGCAGCTAAATGCAGGATAGTATTACCAAACTCGTCTCTCGAGTAAACCAATTTTTTCTTGTGCTCATTCATCTGAAGTACGAGATTGAAGATCTGTTCATGTCGTTCTTCTATTGCAATCTCAAATATACTACGTCCTTGCGATTTAAGCCAGATTAGATCGGGAAACATTTGAATACACTCTAGTACAACCTCCACAGTTCCATAAATCGTAGCTGTCGTGAAGGTAGATGAATCTTTGAAAAAATCTGAGATTCCTGAACAGCTCATAAGAAAAATCTGTGCACAAATACATTTAACCAAATCCAAGGCTTGTTTATGCATCAACTTTTCATCGTATACTTGTTTGATACCACGGACTGAAATAGAATAAAATCACTAATCAAATTTAACCACTTCAAACTACATCTATTGAGACTGAAAAAAACTATTGCCATACCTTTCAAGAGTAGTTCTTTTATCCGTTGATAGTGCACTGAAAAGGAAAACCCGATATCCCTGAGTAAGATAAGGATCAATACACAAGAGGACTGCCAAGATAGCTAGCTAGTAAAACTCAAACAAACCTTGAATTGAGGAGGCAATGACTGAGATGTTCTTAGTTGTGCTTTGAGTAGTGATATTGGTTGATAGTTCCCCTGATATCTGTAAAGGATTCTCCAAATCTGCTCTTACCTGGTTGGCAAGTGCAGGAGATGACTCCACTGTAATAACTGAACCACCAAAATTATATGGATTGTTTCAGATTTAACCAATTCAGTTGAATGGAATCATATCTTCAGTAGCTAGGAATTGCACTCAAATTATGTAAAGCAGAAGATTAGTTAAGCAGTGACCAACATGGGTAGATGAACCTTTGCCAAGGTCGCAGCTGACTTGAACTTGGGAATGCATACGGCCTCTCCGCCATCACTTCCAATGCACAACAGCCACTTTCATCCTTTAGTATAGCCAAATCCGGGTTCTGCTGAATTAAATTCATAGCAATATCTACATACAAGAAATCCATTATCGAGAAAATTAGTTAACTTAAGAAATTATACTTGTCATGTCTATCCATAGAATAAATCTAATAAGAACAATCTATCCACACCCTTAAGGATAGCCATAGCCTTCAGCCATTTGATGGACGTATAATAATATCTTTTACTCCTCAACTAATTCTTGCTATCTGCATTATTAGATTACTGAGAAACTATGTTGTATTGTAGGACATACATTTAGAAATGTCGAGTGGTTTTTTAAGCTAATTATCTGATGATTACTTACCATATAAACCAGCTCTAGCAATGGTACAGATTAGCTCACCACCAACCAATGGATTGTTTATACTATCTCCATCAATGGTGACACTGCAAAGATATTCAATCATCTCCTTTGGTTGTTTCGAAGAAGAATAGATAGCACTCAACAGCGGTGTCCATCCATTCACATTACGCAGCTGTGTTAAATTGGGATTTTTCTGCAACATGGCCTTGGCAACTTTTGTGTGCCCAGCAATGGCAGCAAGGTGGAGCGCTGTCTCACCATTGTTGGTTTCCCGTAATTCAAGAGCATCTGATTGCATGAGTTGCACTAGCTCTTCGACAAACTTGGCATGCCCTGCAGCTGCAGCTACATGTAGTGCCGTCTCTGAGAATATTGTGATTCTGTCAGTCGTTAAGGCCAAATCATCCTTGATTATATCTTAGCCCTTTTCCAGTCCCCATTCACTGCTGCTTTGTACAATGGCAAAGACTCGCTTAAAGGCCTCAGGCGATTACCTGCCAAAGCACGCATGCTCAATTGCTCATCAGAAACTATTCTTGTTAACACAAAACAATTTGCTACAAAAACTTCAGATGATTTGAAATACGAATAATAATTAAACAGTAACAGTTAATTACATAGTTTGTTTGTTCCAGAATTCAGTATGGAAGTGATTAAACCACAAGCAATTAACTCAGCACCATATTGACCCAGCAACCTCTCAGTGCTGGTATGTGAAAACTAGTTTAAGTTTAGGCATAGGAAAGTTGGCTACCTGAATCGAAGGACGGGACGGAAACATGGGCTGGTGAAAAACAGCAGACAGTCGGATTAATCTCTGCCAAATCAGAAGCACCAAGCTGAACCACATTGCGAAGATCAAATGGCTGTTGCTCAGACTCAGCGGTAATGTAATCGCAAGTAATCTCTTGCAAGTTGGGATTATCTTGAGCCAACTTCATTCCTGTTGACATTTCCTAATGTAAAATTGTTGTTGTGTATAGCTAGTTTGTGTTTCCCTTTGAGATTACAGAACTATCGTTACCCTGTAAGTTGCATCTGAAGTCAAATTCACTTCGATAAAACCAAACATTTATACAATTATTTAAGAGCTTGCCACTGTCAACAAAACTAGCAGACCATGGAAAATCATCCGACTTTTTCCAGTGAAGAAAATTTGTGGATTGAATAAAAATATTTAGGATTGACCAAGTTATAGTGAGAAATATTAAAACAACTTGAAGAAAACTTTGACTAAGAAATATGAATAATCGAAAAGGAGAAGGACTTTCTCAACAAAAATCTGAATATCAAATCATTTCTTTTTTTGGCGGAACTTCGTGGAACTATACGAGACGAAATAACCTGGTGATTTCATGTTGGGTTACAAAACCGATAAATTAACAGTTTTGGATGGAAATATGGGTGGAGGACTAAATTTGCAAAAGTCAAAAAAAAAAAAAACGGTCTATCCGATTAAATACTAGGCCTAGTTGTGTATGTATAATGCAATAAAATCACATATGGAAGTATCAAAATTTTATGTAAGTTAGATAAACAAAATCTCACAGGTTATAATACGGGAAGAAAAAAATAAATTTATAACACAAAAATGGGAAAAAAAAATGTCATTAAAAATCCGGGCGGCCTTTAGCCGCCATACGATGCAAAGGGTGTTATCTTTACCGTGCACATCTGTTCCCCAAACCAAAAAGTCCTGGCTTCGACCCTAAAGTCTCCTAACCACTAGATGGATAGAGACGAGGGTGACCGGTCCTACTGACTACATCAAAAGTCACCCTGCTCCTGTGATCCATTTTATTCTCTCTAAAAGCATGCATTCATGCATGATCCTACCTTTTCTCCCCTCCACAAGAAAATATTCACAAATTTCGCTCATACCAACAGAGTTCCATTAAATTTTTCTTCTTCATAAGAAAAAGGAAAGTCTATGCATGTTCCTTTTGAACTCTCAAAAATCCAGGGCATGCAGTTTAAGGTTTGTTATCAGAGTTAGTCTTTCTCAATCGAGAATCCATTGATCAGAAGCAAAAGAATAAGAAAACACGCAGAGCTCAGTCGTTCCGAAATGGTAAAAATATGTTGCATCGGGGCCGGTTACGTAGGAGGACCGACAATGGCAATGATCGCCTACAAATGCCCGGATATTCAAGTGGTCGTCGTCGATATTTCAGTTCCGCGTATCAATGCCTGGAACAGTGACCGTCTCCCAATCTTTGAGCCTGGCCTTGATGAAGTTGTCAAATCATGCAGAAACACCAATCTCTTCTTTAGTTCTGACGTCGAGTCCCATATTGCGGATTCCGATATCATCTTCGTCTCAGTCAATACCCCAACCAAAACCCGTGGCCTTGGAGCTGGCAAGGCAGCTGATCTCACTTATTGGGAGAGTGCTGCCCGTATGATTGCTGATGTCGCCAAGTCCGACAAGATCGTGGTAGAGAAGTCGACTGTCCCCGTAAAGACAGCAGAGGCCATCGAGAAGATCTTGAACCACAACAGTCGTGATGGTGTCAACTTCCAAATCCTCTCGAACCCTGAATTCCTTGCCGAGGGTACTGCCATTGATGACCTCGCCGATCCGGATCGGGTCCTCATAGGAGGACGTCAGACCCCTGAAGGACAGAAGGCAGTGGCTGCCCTTAAGGGTGTGTACGCCAAATGGGTCCCAGAGGATCGTATCATAACCACAAATTTATGGTCAGCAGAGCTCTCAAAGTTGGCAGCAAATGCAATATTGGCGCAAAGGATCTCCTCTATCAACGCCATGTCTGCATTATGTGAGGCAACGGGTGCTAATGTCTCGGAGGTTGCTTATGCCGTTGGCAAGGACACTAGGATTGGCCCCAAGTTCTTGAGCGCAAGTGTTGGGTTCGGCGGTTCATGCTTCCAGAAAGACATACTGAACCTGGTGTACATTTGTGAGTGCAACGGTCTGACAGAGGTGGCAAACTATTGGAGGCAGGTAGTCCAGATCAATGACTACCAGAAGTTGAGGTTTGTGAACAGGGTAGTGTCATCCATGTTCAACACTGTGTCGGGAAAGAAGATACTCGTGTTAGGATTCGCATTTAAGAAGGATACCGGTGACACTAGGGAGACGCCTGCAATCGATGTCTGCTTGGGTCTATTAGGGGACAAAGCAAAGTTGTCAATCTACGATCCACAGGTAAGTGAGGATCAAATTAGAAGGGATCTAACAACAAGCAAATTTGACTGGGATCATCCGCAGCACCTGGTCCCAAGTAGTCCTACAGCTAAATCGAAGGAAATGGTTACTGTCACATGGGATGCATATGAAGCAGCCAAGGGAGCTCATGGCATCTGCATCATGACGGAGTGGGATGAGTTCAAGTCGTTAGATTACCAGAGGATTTACGATGGAATGGAGAAACCGGCATTTGTGTTCGATGGAAGGAATGCGGTGAATCCAGATGAACTAAGAAAGATTGGATTCATCGTATACTCTATAGGTAAACCATTAGATGCTTGGATGAAGGATCTCCCAGCTGCCCCTTTAACTTAAAATTTCCTCCACTTAATATTACTTTCCATTTTCCTGACATAAAAAAGTTTCATTTGTTCTATTCTTTCTGTTTCTTTTCCGTTAACACCAGTTCTCTTGTAAGATTTGCCTAAGTTTTTTTTCTTTCTTTTTGTTAGTTGAACTACATCACCAAATTATCTTCAAATCACTTTCTTTGTGTTACCTGCTAAATTGTCTTGCACAAAACAAATGATCCTTCTATGTGAAACCTATCTAAGAAAAGGAAACTGGTTCTCTTGGAAGTTTAGGAAAGATGTGTAGTTGCTTACTGAAAAAAAAAAACAATGGTAATAGATTTCATTTTGAACAATTACCAAATAAGAGATTATATATGCCAACTGTGAAGAAGAACGAGGAAAACGAAAAACTAACTTGCACAAAAATGAATAAATAGCCTAATCTAATCTTCTTCAGCATTTGAAGTTCCGTACAGCATTCTTTATCTAATCTAGCTCAACAAACGACTACAGCCGGTAAATGTTACAAAGTACAAACAGCAGAAGCCGGCGCATAACCTCTTCCTTTGAATGCGCCAGAGACTTTCTTTCTCTTCACCTATTATGTTTTGTTTTCCTACTTTTGGGCTGTTAAGAAATCAAAGAAACCTGGACCAGCACGTGAACGCAATTCCTCACCAGCATCTTTCCCCATGGAAATCATATCGTCGAGAGCAAATGTACCCGTTCTCGATGTCTCGAGTACTAAATAAGAAAGAAAGACAGTAAATGAGTACTGATAATGAGAAGATACCAAGAGTTTTGAAAAGAAGAACCACCCACTGGTTTTTTAGTTGGCCAATCAATTTTTATGAGGTGAAACAGTTTTAAAATTTTGTGAAAATCTGCCAGGATTAGTTAAACTGCTAAAAATAGGAAGAGAAAAAACAAACCATGAATCATCTATATGTGGAATCTCAGAACAAGTGGTAAGTAAGAGACCAAATGTGCAAGTTTGTCTAGAAAAGTGGTTTTATAGTGTAACGTTCAATCCAAATATAGCTGGACTTTTACCTTGTTATAAAAATAGTGCGTATTATAAGCAGAAACCAGAGGGGTCCTAGTTGGATTTTATATACAAATGGTGGGCAAGTTCGAATGTAAGACAATTGACATTCAATAATATTTGGCTTACCTTGAGTTCCATCAGGTGAAGCAACCAATCCCCTAAACACACAAGAACCATCTGCATCGCGGTGAGCATAACCTGCAATCGGAGTTCGGCAAGAACCATCCAGTGTTGCAAGGAAAGCTCTTTCACATGTGATGGCAAATCTGGTATCCTCGTGATCCAGTGAAGCAATATAATTAGCCTACACAAGACGGTGTTAATAAATATTGACAGAATTCATTTTTATTGCATAATAAGCAGATATAATTCGAATTGAAACTAAAATATGCAAGTAACAGAGAGACACACTCAAGTTTTTAACCATTTTTATAGGCAACCCCAAAAGCTTAAATTTAACCCTAGTTAGTGTCACTGTCTAAAGGAACAAAGAGAACAACCATGGTCCATTTACATTAAAAAGAAGAGGAAAACAGAAAAGGAAAAGTCAATTCCAATCACCATAAAACGAGAATAAAAGAAGCTAACTGAGATAAGCAGAAGAAAGTCAAAAGGCACTAAGAGGGGGTAAAGCAAAGGACAAACTGAAAATGCAGTAGCACTAAGTTCGATCAAGAAGTGAGGGTGTCAAGTAAACCTAATTACATAAAACTTCTCATTTTCTTAGAATCAACAATCTGAAAATAGGGAATTGCAAGACTTGGAAACTAACGGATATATACCATCTTATCATCATTGGTCCGACATGCAATTCCAATAGCTCCTTGAGCAACGGCTGGAAGCATATCATCTATGGATAGAATGGCAGTGACATTTTCTGTCATGTCAAGACGTTTGAGCCCGGCCAATGCTAGTAATGTCGCTTTGACTTTCCCTTCTTTAAGTTTCTTTAATCTTGTTTGAACGTTGCCTCTAATGTTCTCGACCTGCAAAATAGGAAAGAAATGCATCAAAGGAAGGCTCCTAAGAGATAGATAAGATTATACAACGCAGGAACTGGACAAATTCGAAAAACGATACAGAACAAAGATATGTTTGGATATCTGCTACTCAGAATGACAGGATTGTTTATGAACTTTCAATTAGATGAGTTGACCATTCAAGTTGATGATTCCAATGCAGACTCCAAAATTCAACCCACAACAAGATGCAAGAAACTAAAGGCGTCGATTCGGTATAACTTGCAAACCAGCCAATTTGGATTATGACAACCTAAAATGTTGTGCCCAGTAGATGGACATATCAGGATGGTAATTGCTGACACTAGCACTCTGTTATGACCAAAATGGTCATTAGTTTCAAAATCCATGTTCTCGATAACCACTACCCCTCAAAGGAGATGACAGAATGCTGAGTTATCTATATGTATCTTAGCAAGGGAATGAATAAAATAAGAAACGCCACCCAGGCACTACCATGAAGATTGGTAACAAGTGACGATCCTGATACTCTCTCATACAAATTATTACTTACTTTCAATGAAGGGTATTTGTGCAGTATCTGTGATTGTCTTCTAAGAGAAGCACTACCAACAACACTTCCAGCAGGTAGATCACCCAGGGAAGCTGCACTCAATGAAATAAATGCATCACGGACATCTTCTCGTGGAAGGTTGCATGGTAAAATTGTCCCGTCTGGTAAATATGTAGGGACATCTTTCATAGAGTGGACGGCGATATCTATGTCGCCATTTAGTAGAGCTTCATCTATCTCTTTTGTGAACAGGCCCTTGCCTCCTATATCTGCAAGAGGCTGATCCAGTATCTTGTCACCGGTTGTTTTTATAATAATAATTTCAATGGCTCCTTCTTCAGCCAAGTCTGCATGTGCGGCAATGAGTCTCTCCCGTGTTTGGTAAGCCTGAGCAAGTGCCAGTGGGCTGTCCTACACAAAGCACAGGAATTATATCACCCAACGGAGAATACTTAAATCAGTACAAAGAAAAAAAGTCCTCCAGAATATGGGTAAGGATACCTCTAAGATTGCCAGGAAAATAGTTTTAAATATCTTCATTGATATTAAATTCAGTTTCCTAAGTACTAGAATTTTTCGGATATCTTACAGGCATTCCCCATGTAATGTTATGAATATACTGACAGCAATAACAGACGGAGAGTCGGGCGTCTTTCTAGCAGCTATGCTCACAAATTACTTACTTAGCAGGTCCCTAAGCCAAAACTGATACTCAGATTAGAAGACTTAGGTAGTAGATGGACCTCAAAACTAACAGGTATAGGCAGCTTTCAGTCCATGATATAAACCTCGACAGATCTGTTAATTTCTAAATTAGTAGAATGTTCTAAGGTTATACTAATTGATGGCTCCATAATCCTATCAAAACATATAACAGATACAAAACCACCTTCCTGTTCAAATTCCTACAACAGCCAAAGAAAAGATAAAGACCCAGCACAGCAGGAGCAAATGAACCTGTTTACGAGCCTTCGGTCGTTATTTCTCAACTATTCACGATACGTTCAGAAACCGATGGACAATGCTCAATTAAACAGGTTCAAACACATGAAATTTTCCATGGTGTTGACAAAGAAGTCTCAATAACTTAACCCCATAATTTCTAACTAACTGAATTGGAATCAATTGAGATGGTTTGTAGCACATAACCCTAATCGAATCGAAAAGAACAGCAATACAGTGCCATCTTATTGTCCAACACCGCCATAATTAAAACTGATACTCAAATGAGAAGACTTGGGTAGTAGCCGGACCTCAAAACTAACAGGTACAGGTAGCTTTCAGTCTATGACATAAACCTCCATAGATTTTAGTTAATTTCTAAAGTAGTAGAATGTTCTAAGGTTGTACTAATTGATGGCTACATAATCCTATCAAAAACACATAACAGATACAAAACCACCTTGCCGTCCAAGTTCCCTACAACAGCCAAAGAAAAGATAAAGACCCAGCACCGCAGAAGCAAGTGAACCTGTTTACGGGTATTCCTCAACTATTTATGTTACATTCAGAAAACGATGGACAATGCTCAATTATACAGGTTCAAACACAAGAAATTTTCCATGGTGCTGACAAAGAAGTCTCAATAACTTAACCCCATAATTTCTAACTAGCTAAATTGGAATCAATTGAGATGGTTTATAGCACATAACCCTAATTGAATCGAAAAGAACATTAATACAGTGCCATCTTATCGTACACCACCAATACGAATACACAGATCATAAAAGTACAAAAATGAAGATACTTTATCCAAATATCCAAAACCCAGAAACAAAAAATCAAAAGAAGCCAAATTTGTATATGATTAGCTCATGAATTACACAATACCTTCCTCTGGTTCCAATTTTGATAAGAGAGATTTTCTTCTGGGTTTGCTGCTCAACAGTAGCAGCAGCCTTAGCAGTTAAAACAAGGTGTTTCCGAGAGGAAGAAGATGGTGGTGGAAACCCAATAACTGAAATTGACCCATTACTAAGATTCTTGTTTGTAATTGGAGAACCAAGAAATATACACTGTTTCAAGGCTAAGTTTGCCATTATCCCCAAACAAGATAGACAAAGAAAGAAGAAGAAGAAATTTTGGGTCTGAATTTTGTAGAGATGTGGAGGGTTTTGGTTTTTTAGAAGAAACAATGAACGAAGGAATTATTGAGAGGGGGAAAAAGATAATGTCAGAAGATTGAACCAATCAAAATCCAATATCCCAGTTTTCATCCTCCCCATCCTGAATTAGGTACAATTTTTCGCTGTAAAAAAAGTCTACTGATTAACACAGTAGATGAGATCTGATTAAATCTTAATCTAATGCTAATACTATACCTAATCGATAATTTAGTATAAAAGGTGTTGACTATCAAAAAAGTGTTTGCTTGATTACCTAGCTTAAGTAATTAAACTCATAATTCCACTTAGACCGTCTCCAATGATGATTTTTACTGCAATCTCTTAAACTGGTGTTGTTGAGATTGAGATATAATAGGAAATAGGAAATTTTCAATAAATAAAAATGTATGAAAATGACTATGTGAGTCTAGAAGTCTAAAATTTTCTCTAAATTTTTCTCTGTAAAAGGTTTTTCTATTTGTAGTTATTTTTTTCTAACTACCGTACATATTTCTTAGAATCTCCATTAGAGATGCTTGTTCATAAATTCGGTTATTGGCCGCAAAAATCACGTCTTATAGGAGCATGGTTTCCACAAACTATTGAGCGAAAGATCATTTGCATCTGCGAAACATACTAATTGTTAACTTTGCGGTCAACTTTATACTTCGCCAATCCGAGGATTTAAAAAAAAAGATTCCATACGAAAATTTAAGCCAATAGCCAACCCATTTAAACTTTTTATTTGTTTGGTCTCTAAGCAAAGCTGATTCAATCTATCTACCATGTCATCATAATTTTTTTTTTAAATAATTGAAGAAATAAAAAGGAGAAGGACGAGAACAGAAAGATTGTCCTGCCATGTTCCAGAACCACTTAGTTGTTACCAGCCCCCAAGTACGGAAGTAGGTACTTGTTGCATAATTAAGAAGTCTTTACTTGTTACATACACAACATGAATCCTAAGATTCCTAACATTACATAGAACTAACTACAAAGTAATCAAACAGAATACTGTCTCCGTTTTGATATTTTCAGTTTTGATTTGAATTATTTTTCGTTAAAAATGAATAAGTAAAAGTATCACCCTTGTTTGAAATAAAGATAATATAGAACGCGCGATTGGGGGATACTTGAACTAATTGGGGGATATAAATTATTTCCCCCAACCAATAGTGTCTGCTAAGAGGTGTTTTTTGGGGCGAAAATACTAAAATACCCTTTGCTTAATTAAAAACATTATGAAAAGACTATACTACCCTTTCTCCTAAATTAAAATCTATAACTTAAAATCAGATAACCAAATTCATATCCCCCATTTCTTCATCAGTTCCGACACACTCGGTTAGGGTTAGGTTTTGAAAAAAAAAATCTTCATCTTCTTCATCGTTCTTCATTGTCGATTAATCGTCGATTCAAAAATCTCTTCGTCGATTACCCGAATCTATCTATAACCATGCCTCCACAAAAGAAATCAAATGCCCAATCGAAGTCAAAATCGATTGTTCAACAAAAACAACAAGAAAGGATCAATCGGATTGCTCAAGAAGAAGAAGAAGAAGAGAACTCGAACAATCAAACTCTCGAAAAAATGACTTCTATGAGAAGGTAAGTGATTCTGAACTGTTCTATGAGTGTTTCCATCGATTTAAGGCATTGGGTTTAGGTTAGAATCGCAAACTCTAACCCAAACAGTTGAGTTACAGTCAATACCGGCATTGAAATTAGTATGAATACAATGCCGGTAATGAGTTACTGAATTGAATTTATTTTGAATACTATGCCGGTATTATGTTACGGCATTGGTTTTAGGTTGAATAATATGCCGGTTACAAAACTAAAATCACCTGAAAGTGAATGTTTAATCCCGGCATTGATTTTAGGTTGAATACAACGCCGACATTAGGTTACGGCATGGTTTTAAATTTTTGCGTTTATGTCGGTACTGCTCATTTGGTATACAGGAATAACTTGGGAATTACCTAAGACTACCGGCATTGTCTTCATTTTCTCGACAATGTCGGGTTCATGTCTCGGCATAGTTTTTTTTAAAATTTACTATGTCGTTTTTTGGTCTCGGCATGAATTGTATTTAGTGAAACAATGCCGGTACTTATGATTCAATGCCGTTATTCATCATATTTATGCCAGCATCAGATATGATTCTTATATTTATTTTGTATGTCTTTCTTTTGATATAGGACTAAAGCCAAGGAAGCTAAATTAGGAAAAACTAAAGATGCTGGCATTAAGAAAAGAAAGAAAGACGGTCTTGCCACTCCCGAGTCTCTGCCTCCTCTAGGGAAAGAACAAGGTCGTAACAAGCGTTTGGGGGAAGGCTCTACAAGAGGGAAAGTTTGGGAGAATAGAGACCGTAGTATAATATCAATTCGTGAACGTACCAGAGAATCAGATGATGAGCACGATGAATAGGTAGATGATGAAGTTGATGATGAGGTTGATCCAAGACAATTAGAAATCCAAAGTGAAGTTTTAGAAGAAGATGGCGGGCCAAGTCAACAACCGACACAAGGTGAAGGTGAAGGTGATAAAGAGAAGAATAAAGTAGTCAAAGTAAAAGTAAAAGGTTCGCACCTTCCTCATACTGATGACATGATACCTGACCTTGATCGTGGTAGAATTTGGGGTGAACCTTCGAAACCGAAAATGTTATTTGGCTACAAGGACACGTGGGCTCGTACTATTTATCAAACCTATGTAAGAATTTTTATCTTGTGCATATGTATTGTTTTGTATTTATGTAAAATCTCTTAATTGTATTGTCTCCTAATTGTAGGATCATAAGAAGGCTGTGCGTGTTTGCCGAAACCAAGCCGCGTCTCATTGGGATTTGTCTACGAAATGTGAAGAGGTCCAAACATTAGTAAGGGAGTCTGGTCTATATGGTATGGTTGAAAATTATGTGAAGTGTGATTCTGTGACAGTCAATTGATCCGTCGAAAGGTATCGTGGTAAAACTGATACCATGCACTTCCCGTTTGGGGAGATGACCTTGATCCCTGATGATGCTCAGAACATTCTAGGCTTGAATGTTATCGGCAAATAAATTGCAGAAGGAGATAAGTGTCAGGACCTAGAATGGTCGAAGTTGCACGCTCTGACTAACAAGTTGTTAGGTTGGGACTACAAAACTTATGTGGAAAGCTTCTATGTATCTAAGAATAGTAGGACAAAGACCATCAAGCTGAAGTTGCTTAAGGAGAAGTTTGAAAACACGCAGGCAAGGAGTTTGAAGGATGGATGGGACCCCGCACAAATTCGTTATACAGCCGCTACGCACCTTATTTATCTTGGGAACTAAGGTATTCCATGACGCTAGTGGCAACAGGGTTAGTGCGAACCACCTTCAATACTTGGATCCGTTGGAAGAGGTATGTAACTATTTTTGGGGCACCGTGGTAATGGCACATTTGATGACGGAGATGAGAATGGCCTCTAAGGCTGTTACAAACCAATTTGTCGGGAATTTCACTCTACTCCAGGTAATTTTGTTTTTAAACTTATGTTCTTATATATATTGTTCACATGTACCCTTGTTATGAACTTATAAACAAAATTACTGCTTCTTATATGTATCATTCCCCATTGGTATAGGTGTGGGCTTATGAACACTTTCCAACATTGTTCACGAACTACAAATTCTTGAATATCACACCCCTTTCCGAACCCGAGGCGCCTCGAGCTAAGGGATACGAATTCAACAATATTCCGAAGTCCGGTAATAATCGTCGACTGACAAATATGATATTGGCTTTGGACGCGATGACTGCCAAAGAGGTTGTGTTCGACCCTTACAAGGAAGCTAGAGAAAACCACCAAATTTTGAGGTATCCTAACATTGCATTTTAAAATGGACCGTTGTTCCACCCAAAGGGATATATTATGGCTGATCCCCGACGTGTCATGCGGCAACTTAGATATAAGAAATTACCTAGATTCCATACAACCCCTATTGGAAGGTACACTGTTGACCATTCTCAGAGCTTTTCAAATAAGCTGAAGTTGAAGGTAGAGTATACGCCAATTCCAGAACCACCACTTTGGAGGGATAGAGAACCACTTCATTTGGTAGATATTAGTAACTGGGAGCTTGCGGAAAACGGTGATGAAGTGCACCTCGACTACATGTTTAATTACCTGCAAGAGTCACATCCTTTTGTCGTGCTCCCGGATGACATCAAAGTTCCACCCCATAAAAACCCTCCCGCTCCATTTCCTACAGAGGCACCACCTACAATGGACGCACTTGAGAAGACCGTTGGATTGCTAGTAAGTATTGTTAATTGCTTAGTCATTTAATGTATACATAATCTTATATTAGCATATATATACTAATTATGTGTTGGCTGCATGAAAATAGCGGTGTCGGCTTGGTAAGTTGAGGAGGATGTTTGGTTGCAAGAACGACAAAGGAGAGGTGCTATCCCGTGAAGAAATGAAGGAAGTTGAGGAAAAGCTTGATAAAATGGAAGACCCTGATGCAAAAGCTTTGTTCGCGGAAACGAGGAAGGTGGTCTCCAAGAAGCAAAAGACCAAGTGTGAACTATTTAGTTGCGTTTCTTAATCTCATGATGAACTCTTTGGTTGTTTGGTTTACTTTTGGTTTACGACAGCTGGATTAAGAACATTTAAGCACAATTCAGTTGTTTGGTTTATGTTGAACATGTTTAGATTTCTAGACAAAGGCGTCGGCATTGAAAGTTTAGGTTCAACAGCGCCGGAATTATAGCCGGCGTAGATAAATCCATGCAAAAACTAATACCAGTATTGAATTGTTTTTCTAAAACCATGCCGGAAAGTTGGGATGCAAGGGTCCAAGTTCCTGTATAGAATTTGGACTGTGCCGGCATGGAAGTATTTATTGAATCCATGCTGGAAATCTATTTTCTTTTAACTTGGATAATTTTTCAGAAAATCGGCATGGTAATTAAGATAACTGACCATGCCGGCATTCTGTAAACCCTTCAGAAATTTAATTTTTATAGAATTCCTTTTTCTAGCGTATCGGCTTGTGTCATCCCTTTACTAACCGCCGTCTCAAAGATTCCTAATTGTTTGGTCACGGCATGATAGCCACAATTTCCATCTCCATCGACATCATCCATATATACAATATACTCACGAATAACCTCAGGAAGTTTCTCTACATAAGACTCTATTTTGGTATGGTAATGTCTATAAGTCTTACCTGTTTTGGTATCCTTAAACATCTTCATATTACCATTTTTAGCTTAATTACATCCAATCCATCCTCTGCAATCTATACACTTCCAACGTCTTCAATATGTGATAGGAGTAGATACTTCCTTGGCCTACCCCTTCGCTTTGGAACCGAAACTACATCAACTTTGGTCGTGCCTACGAAGTTGTCACCATCGTGTTGTTGTTGACTAGATATGGGTCGCTTACCTTTTCTATCACTTATCTTTGGTGTGGCTTCAGAATTTTCACCTTGATGTACTTGACTTGATGTAGGTTCCTTATTCAGACTTCCCTTTTTGTTTGACACCGCCGCCTCATCAACTATGGGTGTGGCTTCGGAATGCTCACCTTGTTGTTTTTTGTCACTTGATGTTGGTACCTTTATCGGCCTACCCCTTTTTTTTTTGAACCGCCGCTCCATCAACTATGGTGTGGCATCCGCATCCTCAGCTTGTTGTTCTTGTTCAATCGATGTGGGTACCTTCCTCGGCCTACCCCTTTTCTTTGTAACCTCCGCTACATCGAATATAGGTTTGGCATCCGTTTCCTCGGCTTGTTGTTCTTATTCAATCGATGTGGGTACCTTCTTCGGCCTACCCCTTTTCTTTGGAACCTCCGATCCATCGGCTTTTGGTGTGGATATGGAATTCGCCATTTGTTGTTGACTTGGTAGCGGTTCCTTCCTCAGCCTACCCCTTTTGTTTGGAACCGGCGTTTCCGTGAACCTTGCTTCTGAAATCTCACAAGCGGTTGGATCTCGTTTCTTACTTGCCTCGAGTTCACATTCACGTTAACTCATTTCTTTTAATTCTTTCCTTTGTTTTCTCCTTGCCGTTTTGGTTTGTGGTCTACTGGGAGGATCTCCCTTTGTTGGCTCTTCACTTTGTGCTGTCCATGGGCGAGTAATTAGCCTTAGTTGGATCAACAAGACTTTCCGGCTAGCCGAGTTTCCACGTGAGTAAGCTTCGAATAATTCCTTTGCTTCGTTAGTATCCCATGGTAATTGTCCGGGAGCTTCCGCAGGGGGAGGGGTGAAAGATAGTTGCTTCCAAAACGAATCAATAAACTCAATAGGTATCACTTCTTCATACTTCACAAGCATATGACGACACGGAAGCCCCAATGAAGACATGTTGGGACAAATACACACATCACCCGGTTTGCCGTAGTTTATCTCCTTTTGCATTTCTCTCACCATATGTTTTATTGCCCAATGAGAGATGTTGAATTCTATTCCTTGGAGAAACTTACCATATTGAAGATATGAAGTCATCCTTTCCACTGAGCTTTTCTTAAAATCCTTCTTGATCCTATCGATATCACTCTTAAAGTATTCCTTCATTGCCTCGGTAACTGTAACCACGTCTACTTGTCTAGAATCGATGAGATCTTTAAATCTCCCATGAGCGGACTCCGCTATACTAGTTGCTTCATTCCCGTAGTGTCTATACCGGTTTGTCCATGCACGCACAAATATTTCCTTGAACTTATCTAACCACTGATTCCGACAATACGAGACGGCACTCTGATAAACTTCGTTCCAATTGGGAATAAACTTGTCCAAATTCTTTTCGTATGTATCCTCGGTAAGAGACCAATAAAATTTCTCCCAATATCTTAGAAATTCCAACCACTTTTTATGATTTTTCTCATGTTCTTTGTCCACTCGCTCTTTCATCTTGCCTCTTTCATCTTCTTCTTCTTCGGGTGATAGTTTTTTCTTACGAACATCTTCCTCTAGTTGAACAATCATTCTCTTTTTAATATCCGTCTTAGTGGGTTCAAACAAGGCATGACAAGATTTTATCACATTATTACATATATGATATGTACATAAGAAATTTTGTGCATCCGGGAAGACGTCGGATATTGCATTCATTAATGCGTCATCTTGATCGGTTATTATGACCCTCAGAAGATGATTTTCCCGGAAAAATAATTTCAATTGTCGTAATGCCTAATTATAATTATAATCCTTCTCGTTTTCCATTAAACACCAAGCCAATGTGAATGATACCTTGTCCGATGTTTTCCCCACGATGTTGAACAACGACATATTGAATTTGTTTGTCTTGTAGGTGCAATCAATCATAAGAACATCATAACATGTATGAGCCAATTTTGCAAGCAAAGGATGCGAAATGAATATTTGAAGGGGCTTGTTGTCCGGATCTTTTTTAATGATACGCGTGTAGTTGTGTTCCCAAACTATCTTCTCAAATTATTGCATAACGCTCCTCCCTTCCCATTCCACCCTTCTAATACTTTCTTGTGCGCTATAAATCATACTTAGAGAAGACATGTTCGTCCGATCCTTTTCCTTGAAGCCTCTGAGAATTTGTCTTGGTTTGATACATGCTTTGGTCAATCTCTTTACATCCTCCATTTCATGAGGTTTTAGCTTCGCAACTAGGGAGTGACCAACAAAATCTTCCGGATCCGGGTGGTTATGATGGACGAACCACACCTTACAATCCCATTCCTTGTCCTTGTCTCTTAAATTGAATACAAGCTTAAAGGGGCAATTATCCTTCCTCGTACGAGTCTTGTATACCCTATTAGTCTTCTTTGGATATACATAACCCTTTCTCTTGTGGCTATTCTTCTCTTTGTATTCCCCACTTCTCTCGCAAGCCATCTCAAAATGGATCTTTGAACCTTGGGTATTCCTCACCAACACACACATGTTTTTAAGAGCCGTCTCTTTAGCCCAAACAATTGCTTCATTTTTAGATTTTATTCCCTACATAAGGACAACAATGGGAGATTACAAGTTCATTACAAGCAATCTATTAGTAAAGTTCAAGATACTAGGTGAAAAGTATTCTTTGGTAACATACCGGAGGCATTTTATAGTATTCCGACGTATCCCGACCAAGCAATCTTGCATTTGTTGGATCAATATATGTCACAACCTAAGGATCGAATGAAAAAAAAAATTAGTTCCAAAAAAAATTAAAATACTATGTCGGACCACAGTTCTGGCATGGTCGAACTGAACCGAAACTGAATACCAAATTTGAAACGCTTTCCGGCATACAAATTTCATATGAAATCAACGCCGGAAACATGGGTGCCAGCATACTCGTTGTCTATGGTTCCATGCCGGTACTCTGTTCCGGCGTGGTTGGTAATTAATATACCATGCCGGTATTTAGCTTTGGAAGACACTGTTTCCTGTATGTTTTTTTTTGGAGGTACCAGCATGGTGACGTTAGAATTGAACCATGTCGGTAGCATATTCCGTAGAATATTTCGTGGTAGGTAAAAAGTAACTTTTGTACCGGCATGGTGTTTTCAGTTGAATACAATGCCGGCTTGCATTTTAAAATGGGGGATATTGTTGGCCGGCATGGACATAGTATGAATAGCATGCCGGTAATGGTGATGCCGGCATTGTATTCATATTACGTTCATGCCGGCACCGAGCTATTTCAGCTGCAACAATGGTGGATTCAAAGAAAAAAATCAAATTTTCAACCCATTGGCACCTTTACCTCAGTATTGGTAGTGCTTGTATGTTGAACTAGTTTACTCTCTTGGGTTGGTTCTTCAAGAAACTCTCCATGCTCATAAAAAAAATATGATCCAAGGGTGTTGGTTCCACAAATACTTGCAATTGTGAGTTGTTGTCATTAGCAGAAGATTGAAGATATGCTCTTTGTTGTAGTTGAGCTAAAGATTCAGCAACAATTCTCTCTTCACAATCATCCTCCATTTTCACCAAAAAGAGTTCCCTCTCAATTTTTTCCCTCCTTCTACTCTCACCTCACTCATCCAAATACAAATTAAAATACACACTAATCATTTATCAAATAATCTTATGAATTTACTAATTATAATTAAGCACTAAACCTGATTAGTGAGGGGTAGATTAGGTAAAATACTTAGATAAGGGGTGACCCTGATTTGATATTTAAATCCATTTTTTGTCCTTTTCCTCTATCCCCCAATTAGTTTCAGTATCCTCCAATCGCGCGTTCATAATATATCATGAAATTAGAAGTATGCGGTATGGTGAGCGTTGTTTTTTATTTTTAGCCACAATCTAGTAATAAGCAACTACTATGATGATAAGATTGTGGTAGTTAGCTAAGTGAAGGCTTACCATAACTACAAATCTATAGTATTGGTAAGTCAAGGCTTAGCTCATCGGGACTAAGTATCCACACGGTCCCTCTTATAAATTCAATACTTATTTGATTTTTTTTTACACTCTCTCACACTCGATCTTGGCCCTTTATTTGGCATAGACGACTCTATCTTCCGGGTCGTTGAACCTTATAGGATATTTTTTTTGAAAAACATAGTCGTTGCGATTATTATTCTCTATAAAACAAAACCAATCTTCTCAAATAAAATTTATCTTAATCAAATGCTTATTCATTGATTTCCTTTTTTCTTCCTCTACTACTCAAACCTTTTACACTACAAAAATTATTTCTCATTTTTCTTCATAAAAATTAACTTTCTTCTACTCAATTAATTAAAAATATCTTCAAGTACTATGGCCAGTTATGATTTACAAGAAGATTTAGTTATCTGAACTCTCTGCTCAGATGTATGGTAAGGAGTTTATCCAATCAATACCTTCTGGAACCGGGTGCGGCGATATTATGAAAGAGATTATGAAAAATTTCGCTAAAGAACAATGTAAAACATACGTGATAGTAATCTAGTAATCAATGAAGGAGTAACAGAGTTGATAGCCCTCCAACCCGGGATTTCACCAAGTGCAATTGTTCTGAATTAATGGCAACTGAAATACTTGTAAATCTTTATCCATTTACTTTTTGATATTTTAATTCATTTAACTTCCAACTAATGAACATTAAAGTTAATGTTTGAATATTATTGAAAATGCGGGGTACAACAACCACTCCCAATATTTCGTTTGGAAATCTGAATAGACAAACTCCAATATACTCTCAAGAGAATCAACTAGACAGTTAGACTCAATCTAGAGAAAAGTATATCAAAGAGTTTTATATCTCTATCGCTCAATTCAATCTACAATCAGCAAATATGAATTTGCGAGCCCGATTGAATATAATAGAAATAACTTGAACGGTACCAAAGACCAATGTTCAAGGACCAATCAATTTCAATCAACAACCAAAGGCTGGATTTCCCAATTGATCGATTCAACGCACAACCTGTGATATTTCAATTATATAACAAAATATAACGCGGAAAAAAAATAACACAGACACCAGAAGTTTTGTTAACGAGGAAACCACAAATGCATAAAAACCCCGGGACCTAGTCCAGATTTGAACACCACACTGTATTAAGCCGCTATAGACTCTAGCCTACTACAAAGCTAACTTCGGTCTGGAATGAAGTTGAACCCTAATCAATCTCACACTGATTCAAGGTACAATCGTGTTCCTTACGTCTCTGATCCCAGCAGGATACTACGCACTCGATTCCCTTAGCTGATCTCACCCACAACCAAGAGTTGTTACGACCCAAAGTCGAAGACTTGATAAACAAATCTGTATCACACAGAAAAGTCTATTGAATAGATAAATCTATCTCCCACAGATATACCTACGAGTTTTTGTTCCGTCTTTTGATAAATCAAGGTGAACAGGAACCAATTGATAACCCGTACTTATTTTCCCGAAGAACAACCTAGAATTATCAATCACCTCACAATAATCTTAATCGATTAACGAAACAAGATATTATGGAATCACAAATGATGAGACGAAGATGTTTGTGACTACTTTTCTATCTTGCCTATCGGAGATATAAATCTCAAGCCAATCTTACGATTGTACTCAAACACGATAGAAACAGCAAGATCAGATCACGCAACTACAGAGAAAATAGTTGTGTCTGGCTTCACAATCCCAATGAAGTCTTTAAGTCGTTAACATACAGGGTTTTGTGAAAAAACTAAGGTTAAAGGAGAATCGACTCTAGCTTATACAACTAGTATCACGCAGGAGGTGTGGGGATTAGGTTTTCCAGTTGCTAGAGTTCTCCTTTATATAGTCTTCAAATCTGGGTTTGCAATCAATATTACCTTAGTAAAAAAGAATTCAATATTCACCGTTAGATGAAAACCTGATTAGATTCAAGCTAATATCTTTCAACCGTTAGATCGAACTTAGCTTGTTATACACAAATGAAATGTAACTTCATTTAGGTTTGAGTAACCGTACCTAAACATGTACACTTAGTCGTTTCAACAATAGTTAACCAATGGTTAGCCATATGAGCACTTTCATATCAACCTTATTCATCTTTACCATAACTAGTTCAAATGACTCAAATGAACTAGTTAGAGAGTTGTTCAATTGCTTAGATCTCATAGAAGTATACAAGACTCAATCGAAGAAAAATCGGTTTTGATTCACTCGAATCAATTCATGAACATCATAGCCACGGTTTGCAAAGATTGCATTTCTTATTATATAAATGTTTTAGTTCATGAACAAACCGACTTTAGAAAGTAACCTCCTTAAGTATGCAAACGGGTACGCATACTTAAGTATCCGGATTGAGTTTTTTTTTCACTTCCAAACTCCAGCAGAAATTCACGGACGTGAAACATCCGCTAGTATGCGTACGGGTACGCATACTTACCCGGATTTCCAACAACCGCCAGTACGCGTACGGGTAAGCATACTATGGGTTCCCGGTTTTGGACTTTTACACAAATGTGAGAACACACTATGTTTATATACAACCATGGTTACTTGTTCTAAACTCTCATTTCAATCATTGAAACTTTCTTAGAGGATGTTAAAATAGTTGTTATTCACAAACTATTTTCATCATAGCGATTTTCAAGTTATTGAAATAATCAACATGACTTTCGTCGCGAGTAAAAAGGAACTTGGCTAAAGAGAAACTTACCAACACATATTTCGAGAAATAGATAAGCGAGATAGACTCGGCTCGAAATAGCAAATGTGTATAATTGAAGTTTATATAGCAATACAACTTTTGTCTCAAATAGGAGATAAAATAGATAGACTTTTGAGTGATAGATAAGTTCAAGTCTCCACATACCTTTTGTTGATGAAGTTCCACAAGTTCTCTTGAGTAGTTCTTCGTCTTCATTTGATGGACGCCGTGGAGTCTAAGGCTCAACTACACTTACTATCCTAATCCGAGACTTAGCTATAAGTAGACTAGAAATCAAGACTAATAGTTTTGGCAACTAAACTTGACAAACAAGCTTGAGATAGCAACGCTTGCGAGTTCGACCGAGCAGTGCTCTAACAATCTCCCCCTTTGTCAATTTTAGTGACAAAACTATCAATACATATGAAATACAAAATAAATAAACTTTGTAGCTTCTCATCCAAATACTTGATCTTCTTGGTTCTTCAACATTACTCGAAATCTTCGTCACTTCCAAGTACTCCAATGATTCTAAAGATGTTCAGCTCAGCATCATCGTTGTTGAAGATCCGTATCTATACCAATGAGAAAACCAATAGCTCTCAATCATTGTTATACAGTGTCATAGTATTATTACACAGTATCAAAGTTCAATTGTATCACAACTTCGACAATAATACTATGGTGATATGTATCACTCCCCCTTAGTCAATACTTCATCTCACATAAAAACCACTCCCCCTTACATAATGATCCAAAAACCATATGTATTTGTAGTGTGAACTACACATTAATTCTCCCCCTTTTTGTCAATAAAATTGGCAAATGTAACGAAAATTAGTGGGATCATAATGAAATTTCCATAGAGACACTTCATGACCAAAAGATAAGAACATATCAACTTGTTTAGATGCAATCATATAGCCAAAACTAAATGCATTCATCAAGGAATTTATAAAGATACAAGATAACCCCTATAATATTCCACAGCCGCACTCCCCACAAAGATTTGGAAATTAAGCAAAATTTCAATTAAGAACTCTCCCCCATAAAATGTCATTCCCGAAAGAACAACAAGAGCGACCTTACTTTTACAAGAAAATAAGGATTTCTTTGGACATTAACAAATCACATGAAACATGATTTTGTATCCAAAAATCTCAATTGAAATAACCACAAGGAAAATGATCAATTCAATTGGTCATGCTCAACATAAGAGAACTTACGGAGCAACACAGTACATACACAAAGATGTGGATCAGGGACAGACCAATACTTCGGAATAATCAAAGATTCATTCTATTTTCCATCAATATTTGCACAATGACATATAATAGACTTAATCTTTGTAAACAAAAGTTCATCCTTCTTCCATCAATATTTTCATAATGACATAAAAGGCTTAACTTTTGTAGTCAAAGTTCATTCTATCTTTTATCAATACTTTCATACCGACATATAATAGAGTTAAATTTTTAACAAATATGGGACAGTCAAGGTTCACGGATGTAAACAACATATCCCATAACAATTTGCAATATATAAAACCATAAAGATTAATACTGCAAAAATCATCTTCCAAATCAACTTTAGAATTTAAACAAATAAATCTAAAAACATTGCAAGATGAAAAACGTTGGAAATAGCTATGTGTACTCACAATAATGGCTATTCCGAACCCTGGTTATCCTTCTTAAAAACATAAGAATAAATTCTCCTAAGAAGTTTCCTAGACATCAAGACAAACTCGTAATGCACATACAAGATGATTTGTCCTTAGAGGGTAGAATCAATCTTTTTCGCACGGATTTACACCAAGAATAGCTACCAAAGGTGTATAAAAAGATTTTCTTAACAAAGAAGAACATACAAATTTATTATCGACCATGCACCATAGTTCACAAAAGATGATTGTGAATATTCAAGAATCCCATAATAATACGTACTACTGCCCATTCTTGAACTTCCTTCTTTGTGATTCACTAACAACATTCTTGTAAAAGCTACAAATGATCTTAGAATAGAATTACTCCAAGAATCCAAGTGCCCAAGTCCAAGAGAAGTGGAACAAGAGCGACGAAACAGAGCAAAACACTCAAAAACAAGAGTCGGGACAAATACCAATCTTAACTCTTCCAAATTTAGGTATTCTCATCTCCATTTTCAATAGAATTCAAATAGGAAGATAATGCAAAAAGAATGAAGTCATTCCGAGTTCGAACGAAGAAGTTACGGCAAAAATAAGTTTACCGAAAATCGACATCTACAGGCCAGTATGCATACGGGTTTGCAAAAGAAATTTTCGTGACCTGGAGCAGTATGCAAACGGGTATGCATACTAAAACCCATGGATTTTGATTTTAAATGATGGTATGCATACCTGGTATGTGTACCATGAAGTCCAAACATCTCGAACTGCTATTTTCAAACTTAGACATTTAAGAACCTTAAACACAGATCAAGTTAGGTAGAAATGAACGATAAGCAAGGTACATGGATCATTATAAGTACTCTAAGCAAATGATAAAAACACAAATCTTGCTCAATTTTATAGACATACCTTTTAGAAGAATCCAATTGAATTCTACAGCCGTACCAAATATTCAAAATCGTACCTAACGCAACATGTACGCCCCAATTCTCGTGCTTCCTTCACCGTATACATAGCAGGGCATTCCTTGGTGAGGATGTACTTACAACACAATCAAGTTGTGTTGAGGTGAACAATGTATTGCTCACCCCAAGTGACTTTTGGATTATCATGAAAGAGATCGCTTTTAGAACCTTTCACATCCAAATCCATCTTTCCAAAGAACTTTTTAAGTTCCAACATCATGGATACTGCCTTCTCCATAGTCATGGAATTTTCTGGGAGATCATTCATTTTCACACTCAAAACATCATTAACTTTCTTTGGTATCAACTTCTGAGTGCGTTTAGGAACAACCGGAACCTTCTTCCCATTACTCTCTTCTAGAATTCTCGGAAGAGAATTGGATTGACTATTCTTTTGCAAGTTAGTCTTTCTCCAATTGGGAGCATCGGATCTTGTCTTCGTCTTTATGAAGTTATCCTTTTTATAACCATTACGATTGTGAAAAAGATTTGTATGACGTTTATAGGCAAATATAGGTTTATCACAACACTGATTCCTTTTCCTAAAGGTTGGACAGTTACAACCTGTAACGTTAAGGGGATTAGTCTTAACATATGATCTTGGTTTCACAACTTCTTGTTATGCCAAAACAAGAACATCATGAAGTTTCTCATTCCTTATACGGAAATGACATCTCCTTTCCAGGTGACCTTTATTTCTACAATAGTGGCAAACATAAGGAATGTTCTTACCTCGATCCGTGTGTGCTGACTTTGGAGGTTGATATACTTTGCTCTTTTGAACCTTAACTGCCGGTGAAGGTATTTCACTTTTTCCATCAGTGGAAACCTTTTGTTGAGAATAATCACTAACCTTGACAAATTTTACCTCTTTGCTAATACTTGGAGTATCTATTCCCTTATAGCTCAATCCTCGTGTATCACGATGATTTTTACTTGCTCCTAGTATAGTGGTTAATTTGCTTGAACTAGTATTGAATTTTTTCAAGTCATCTTCCAACATCTTGATTTTATCAAGAGCAGTAGCTGAATCAGCCTCAAGACGTTTTTCCCGAGTGAGAAAAGCGCTTTCTCTGTCATCAAAACTTGTTTGCTGAGAGTTAATCCTTGCTTCAGTTTCTGCAAGTTTCTCTTCCAACAAGAAGTATTTTTAATAAACATTATCACATTCAAGTGACTTTCTACTCAGGTTTTCCTCAGAATCTTTGAGGATCGATTCGCAAGAGCGATTCCAACCATAAAGACCTCCGTAAATCCTTTTCAGTTTCTTGTTTTCACGACAGAGAGGAGTCAGAAGAGGTGTGACATGAGAAGTTGTAATCTTTTTAATTTTCAACGAATCCAAAAACTTAACATACACTGAGACTTCCTCATCAATATCTCTATCAATATCTGAATCACCTTCATCAGAAAGTTAATCCAACTGTTCTTCTAGGCGTGTTTCCCAATCAACAGTTTTTACATTCGGAGAATGTTTAGATATTGACTCAGATGTGACAGTTCTCTCATGTGAATTCAATCTTTCAAAATCATCTAGTGATTTCTGACCTGGTACGTTATTAGAGATAGACTCATCCATAATAATCAGATTGCTACAAACACAGACTTATGAGGTCTTTAACGTGCTTGCCTGCTCTGATACCAATTGAAAATGCGGGGGTACAACAACCACTCCCAATATTTCGTTTGGTAATTTGAATAGACAAACTCCAATATACTCTCAAGAGAATCAACTAGACAGTTAGACTCAATCTAGAGAAAAGTATATCAAAGAGTTATATATCTCTATCTCTCAATTCAATCTGCAATCAGTAAATAGGAATTTGCGAGCCCGATTGAATATAAGAGAAATAACTTGAACGGTACCAAAGACCAATGTTCAAGGATCAATCAATTTCAATCAACTACCAAAGGTTGGATTTCCCAATTGATTGATTCAACGCACAACCTGTGATATTTCAATTATATAACAAAATATAATGCGGAAAAGAAATAACACAGACACCAGAAGTTTTGTTAACGAGGAAACCGCAAATGAAGAAAACCCCCGGGACCTAGTCAAGATTTGAACACCACACTGTATTAAGCCGCTACAGACACTAGCCTACTACAAATCTAACTTCAATCTGGAATGTAGTTGAACCCTAATCAATCTCACACTGATTCAAGGTACAGTCGTGTTCCTTACGTCTTTGATCCTAGCAGGATACTACGTACTTGATTCCCTTAGCTGATCTCACCCACAACCAAGAGTTGCTTCGACCCAAAGTCGAAGACCTGATAAACAAATCTGTTCACACAGAAAAGTCTATTGAATAGATAGATCTGTCTCCCACAGATATAGCTACGAGTTTTTGTTCCGTCTTTTGATAAATCAAGGTGAATAGGAACCAATTGATAACCCGAACTTATATTCCCGAAGAACAACCTAGAATTATCAATCACCTCATAATAATCTTAATCGATTAACGAAAAAAAGATATTGTGGAATCACAAACGATGAAACGAAGGTGTTTGTGACTACTTTTCTATCTTGCCTATCAAAGATATAAATCTCAAGCCAATCTTACGATTGTACTCAAATACGATATAAACAACAAGATCAGATCACGCAACTACAGAGAAAATAGTTGGGTATGGCTTCACAATCCCAATGAAGTCTTTAAGTCGTTAACCTAAATGGTTTCGTGAAAAACCTAAGGTTAAAGGAGAATCGACTCTAGCTTATACAACTAGTATCACACAGGAGGTGTGGGGATTAGGTTTTCCAGTTGCTAGAGTTTTCCTTTATATAGTCTTCAAATCCGGGTTTGCAATCAATGTTACCTTGGTAACAAAGCATTCAATATTCACCATTATATGAAAACCTGATTAGATTCAAGCGAATATCTTTCAACTGTTAGATCGAACTTAGCTTGTTATACACAAATGAAATGTAACTTCATTTAGGTTTGAGTAACCGTACCTAAACGTGTACACTTAGTCGGTTCAACAATAGTTATCCAATGGTTAGCCATATGAGCACTTTCATATCAACCTTATTTATCTTTACCATAACTAGTTCAAATGACTCAAATGAACTAGTTAGAGAGTTGTTCAATTGCTTAGATCTCATAGAAGTATACAAGACACAATCGAAGCAAATTCGGTTTTGATTCACTCGAATCAATTCATGAACATCATAACCACGGTTTGCAAAGATTGCATTCCTTATTATATAAATGTTTTAGTTCATGAACAAACCGACTTTAGAAAGTAACCTCCTTAAGTATGCAAACGGGTACGCATACTTAAGTATCCGGATTGAGTTTGTTTTTCACGGACGTGAAACTTCCGCCAGTATGCGTACGGGTACGCATACTTACCCGGATTTCCAACAACTGCCAGTACGTGTACGGGTACGCATACTTTGGGTTCCCGGTTTTTTACTTTTACACAAATGTGAGAACACACTATGTTTATATCCAACCATGGTTACTTTTTCTAAACTCTCATTTCAATCATTGAAACTTTCTTAGAGGATGTTAAAATAGTTGTTATTCACAAACTATTTTCATCAAAGTGATTTTTAAGTTATTGAAATAATCAACATGACTTTCGTCACGAGTAAAGACGAACTTGGCTAAAGCGAAAGCTTACCAACACATATTTCGAGAAATAGATAAGCGAGATAGACTCGGCTCGAAATAGCAAATGTGTATACTTTAAGTCTATATAGCAATACAACTTTTGTCTCAAATAGGAGATAAAATAGATAGACTTTTGAGTGATAGTTAAGTTCAAGTCTCCACATACCTTTTGTTGATGAAGTTACACAAGTTCCCTTGAGTATTTCTTCGTCTTCATTCGATGAACGTCGTGGAGTCTAAGGCTCAACTACACTTACTATCCTAATCCGAGACTTAGCTATAAGTAGACTAGAAATCAAGACTTATAGTTTTGGAAACTAAACTTGACAAACAAGCTTGAGATAGCAACGCTTGAGAGTTCGACCGAGCAATGCTCTAACAGTTGTAGGAGAGACTGGCATAATCAAATACTCTCAACTAAAAGGAATAAAATTTGAACTTTTTGAGTGCTATAAGTTTTTAAAAAGAAAGTTCCTTGATCAATTATCAAAACTGAAACATAATCCTGTTCTCGGAGATTCCGATGAAGACTGAGACAGATTAGCATAGATTTATGGGTACATATATCTGTAAACCCTCACGAAACATAACTCGTCCACTAGGTTATCATAATGGTTTAAAGGCTTGTTGCACATGCTAAGTGTAACTTTGGTTCTTACGAAACTGAGTTAGGGTTTAAAATTATATCATAACATATCCTGAATTGATTAATAAAACAGTGTATATACTTTACATCATATTCATGAAATTCAAACTCTCAAATATCATTCTATAATTTTTGCATGTATCTCGTCACTTATTTAAATCTCATTCCACAGTTTTTCCAGACGTCTTTTTACTTCTTTAAGTCTCATTCTATAGTAATTACAAGTATCTTGTCACTTCTTTTAATCGCATTTTAAAGTTTTTGCAGGCATCTCGTCACTTATTTCAATCACTTTCCATAGCTTTTGCAGGCGTCTCCTTACTCCTTTCATTTTTTTACTACAAGTTATGGATATGTTGAACATGAAATCAGTAAATTGATTTTCTTATATAAATAGATTCTCTTTCTGCCGAACAAGACACATCAAATTCTCCCAACTTTCCTCTCTCTATCTGCGATAATAAACTCATTTCTCGTCCTAATTAATTTTTTAATAGGCTTTTCTTTGTAAAATTATGGCGGTTAGGTTGACTCCACCTTAGTTCAAAGAAAACAACATCATAAACGGGAGCATAAGGATATGATGGCGATGCTGCAATGATGATCTTCTCATTCAACACAGCCTTCATGTATTGGTGATAAATTGAGAGGATGACCCTGTTGTTGTGAAGCCACAGTCAGCCTAATATCATGTGGTACTCAAGTTCTTTCTCGATCACATGAAACTTTACCTTTTTTTTTATGTGTAATACCCTGATATTCGGCAGTGGTTGGATGAATGGAATATAAGTAATGGTTTTTCCTTTCCTAATACCGAGGCCTGATGGGTTCACTTGACTGAGTTGTGGGGAAAAACTTCTCAGTTTAGCGTGTTCGGTCGGGAGTAGTCACGGGATGGGTGACCTCTCGGGAAGCTGCTGCTGGATGACCGCAGTAGTGCCGTTAAAAATACCACACTGCTGGATTTCCGCAGTGGGTAAGTGGGACTTGATTACCGCATTGGGTAAGTGGGAACAATATCGGTGTTAGATGTGATACAATTAGGGACGTTTCTCTTGTGCTCGGGTGGGAGAGTATGCTGGGATGCTATGCCAGATACTAGTTTCACATGAGGCAAGGAACGTCTAGATTTTACAGAGGACTTTTCAGCACAATTGGCTCCAGAGTTGGCAGAAAACTTTGCAGTTAAACGTGCTCGGACGGGAGCAATCCAGGATGGGTGACCTCTTGGGAACTTACTGCTGGATTACCACAGCGATGCCCGTTAAAAACCCCACTGCTGGATGACCGCATTGGCTAATTGGGGACAATATCGGTGGAGGGATGGGTCATTACAAATGGTATCAGAGCCGACAACGGTTCACCTTCCGAGGGAGGGAGAGTACGCGGGACAAGATATGTCAGGTAAGGCTCTCATGAGGAGCAGGGAACGCCGGAGATTTGGGATTGAAAATATATTTTTGAGCCGAGGACGGCTCCAATTTAAGGTGGTGGAATTGTAATACCCCGATATTCGACAGTGGTTGGCTGAATGAAGTATAAGTAATGGTTTGTAGTTTCCTAACACCGAGGCCTGATGGGTTCACTTGACTGATTTGTGGGGGGAAACTTCTCAGTTAAGCGTGCTCGGCCGGGAGTAGTCATGGGATGGGTGACCTCTCAGGAAGTTGTTGCTGGATGACCGCAGTAGTGCCGTTAAAAATCCCACACTGCTATGTAACCGCAGTGGGTAAGTGGGAAAAATATCGGTGTTAGTTGGGATACAACTAGGGACGGTTCGCTTGTGCTCGGGTGGGATGGTATGCTGGGATGCTATCCCAGATACAAGATTCACATGAGGAAAGGAATGCCTACATTATATCGAGGCCTTTTCAGCGCAATTGGCTCCAGAGTTGGCAGAAAACTCTGCAATTAAGCGTACTCGAGCGGGAGTAATCCAGGGATGGGTGACTTCCCGGGAAGTTGCCGCTGGATAACCACAGTGATGCCCGTGGAAAACCTCACACTGTCGGATAACCGCAGTGGCTAAGTTAGGACAATATCGATGGAGGGACGGGTCATTACAGGATGATTCTTACTTTCATATCTAGGTAGGCATAGCCATGGCATTGGTTCAATTCTCTTTGAAGTATTTTACCATAATGGGGAGATAAATGATCTTGCTTTGCTGAACTTCGATAATTTTGAGAGTTTTTAAGCCGCAACACCTGTGTTGATGAGGTCCCTCTTCATTCATAATGTTTGGTGAGTGCACTTACGTATAAGACTTGATTATGACCTTTTCATATATCGTGCCTTCCGAAGTGAATGTGATATTTCTCATGGCGGGATCAAACACTAAGGAAACCTCTAAGACTTTGGGTCAAGAATTAGTCAGGTATGCATCAAGGGCAATGCGATTGAGGTAAACAAATATGTATACCGCAGTGATTTTTCTAGAAGTTCAAAAGTTCACATAGGTTCTCAATCATGACCACGACTTCCTGACACACTGGCTTCTAGCAGGTGGTGAAACTCCAGACGTCAATCCCCAAGCATACTTCTCTGACTGAACCTTCTCGCTGAAGATACGTTTTACAATATAACATTTTATTGTCGGATGACGGACGAATCTATGGTAACGACAATACTTAGGATCACTCATCTCTTTTGTAGTGGTTATCTCTTCCTTATATCAAAACTAAAGAAGGAAGATATGACCAACATGTTTTGATGAACATGATCTCTTTTGTATGTTTCAATAGTATCAAAACGTTAATGAATATCATAACCATAATATAAGGAAGTAGACTTCAAAAATTCTATTTCATACCCAAAATAGAATTCAATACCGACCACAGAGTCGATCCTAATTGTAGGACCAATCCCTGGTAAGGACTGATCACTTGTGGAAAAGACCGATCTCATGCACAGGACTGATCCCTGGATCCTGTTCGAAGTTTAATCCCTAATTACATTTTTAATATGTTTGGTGATCCTCGAGTTTGTAAAAACATCGGAATGTACACGGATTGAATTTGGAGTGTTCACATAATCGACATATTGATTTGAACATGTGCTAAACTCTTATTACTTATTGTTCAACTATTTTCCTTGATTCTCAAGGCGAGATCTCAAAACCGAAATTCAAATATCTTTTTTAAGATATTCGAAAATATATGCTTACCATATCCTAGAAGTTTTCATATCTCTAGTTGTTATACTAGTAAAGTATATGTATGTATGCTAGCTAATATTACTTATCAACTAAGAGTGATTTCGGTATATTGGTTGGAATACAGTTGAAATTTTTCCAAAAGCGAAAATACACATTTATTGCACATTTTAAGGATTTTCGGATTTGGTAATTCCTTGTCTTTCAATCAAGCACTGGTCATAACACTATAAATAGTGGAGTTTGTATTCTTATAAACTCAACCCTTGACGCATTTTTCTGACCGCTTGTGTGGGAAACCAACTCGTTGATAGGGGAGAGTATTCTGATTAGGTTAAATTTCTTGTGTTGCCTTCATTTAAAGTCTTTTTTGGGATCAAGAAACTTTTAGTAGTAGTATTGGTAGGAAACTAAATCATATTATTTTAGTTTTCAATTATTGATTTGATTGACTGACGGTATAGTAGTGTAGTCATAATCACTCTCCAAGGGCGATTATTCGCCGAGTAATTGCTACTCGCTATATGACCAGCGCGATTTCCGATTCCAAGCAATTTCTAATTTTTAGCGATTAAGGCAGCAGATTTGGACCGATTTTTGAGAAATATGAGTTGGCGGTTTTTCCGAGTTGGCTATGCACCCAAAAACAGAAAATAAAATTCTTGTAACCCCTCATATGAGAGTTATCAAAGTAAAATCCTCTAAAAAAATATTAATAAGTTCAATATAACAATGTTACGCCCTTACTTACATGATAGTGTTACAATTTAAACTTTAATTGGGTTACAAGTCATGACTCATGAGTAGCAAATGCATAAGTTTCTAATAAATAGATTCAGAGTATCAAGCCGAGTTTCGGCGATTTCCAAGACTGAACTCATTGCTCCTCGCTCCCCAATCGAATAGGACATAAGAGCAATTTCGACTATTTTGTGGTATAGTTATCATTGATAGATCAAACTTGATTATTCCATGGTCATTCTTTTCTAATATAATCCCACTCAATTTTAGTTGAGGATTGACTATTATAATAGGATCGAGGAACAATTTCTGATATAAGGTGATTCGAGTTCTGTAGATAGAACTAGTGATCATCCAACATTTATAAACTTCGTTTTGTGTTTGATTGATCATTAGTGGGAATCAAGTTTTTTGTGCAAGTGATACTTTGAAGACTAGAAGACTTTTTATTTTTGGTATATTTGGATCTTTGTGATATTTCGCGCGCACTTGATTCTCTGCAATCCAAAAAAGCAGTTTCTTTCGATAGACATCATACTTGTTGAAAGGTCAAACAAATTGTCCAGTTGGTTCTCCTTCTAAAGTTGTTTGGATATAGCTTGTTCACTGAGATAGATTATTTTATAATATATATCTTGGTTTGATCTTCGACCAAAGGAGTTTATATTAAATAAATGCATGATCCTTTCTACTCCACTTTATCTATGACCATTGTCGAGTTTGGGAGGTATATATTGCAGTGGTTACTGAAACAGGTTAGTCCTTTACTGTTTCAGATTACGATTCAAAGGAGTTTAGAATAAAAGTCTTCACAGCAGCTGAATCAACTTAAGATAGTAGACTCTATCATGGGACTCACGTGCGTAGACCTGGTTGTAGGTGCAGGGATACTTAAGGAACTAAGTAACTAGGAATAGTTTACTTGGTCTCAACTACACAAAGTCGCGATAGTCAGTTTATATACGGCTTAATTCTGAGAGTATTCGAAACTGAACTAGGTCCCGGTGTTTTTCTGCCAAGCAGTTTTCCTCGTTAACAAAATTTTGTGTGTTGTATGATTTAATTTAATTGTGTATTATATTATTTATCTTTAGAATTAAAGTAAATACACTTTTACGTTAATCCACTTGGTATCCCATAGTGGTTCAGTTTCAAACATATATTATGTACCAAGCTAACATCTTGTTAATTTAGGCAGTTATTGTTTCCGTAAGATTATACAAAATTGTCTGTATTAAGTTGATATGAAATATTGTGGTGCATTCGGTACCCTTGTCCTTTCAGTTATTATCCCTGGTAACAAATTTTATTAATGATCTAGGAAAACAAAATTACTTCTTGGCCTTGGAGGTTAAGAGCAATTATAAGGGTTTTTTTCTGTATCATACTAAGAATACTTTGGAACTGTTTGCTAAGACTGATTTGGTAGCTACATATTAAGCCATGTGACGCTCCTTTCCTTGCGTCTTTTAAATTTAGCTTCAGTTATAGTGAATTATTGTCAATCCAACAGAATGTAGATCCATTGTTAGGTCTCTTTAGGATCTTACATGGACATGGCCTGAATTGCATTTTGTTGTCAATCATATACGCGAGTTTGTGCAAAATCCTAAAATTTCACACTTGACTGCTGCTAAGAGGGTGTTGAGAAATGTCAAAGGCTCTTTAGATCATTGTATTTTTTCACTAAGTGGTTTACTGCTTTGCAACACTATTATAATGCAGATTGGGCTGGTGATCCTGGGGATAAGAGGTCTACTAGAGTGTATTGTAGTTTCTTTGGTATTAATCCAATTAGATCATCTGCCAAAAAGAAAGCAACTATCTCTATCTCAAGCACTCGGCATAGAACGTGGCTGCTGCTGCTGAAACGATTAGGCTCTGTCACTTACTTAAGGATCTTCATATATATATATATATATATATATATTACCATATGCATTTTTCTCTAATAATTGTTTGTGACAATAAAAGGTCAATATTTTTGGCTTCTGATCCATTATTTCATAGCATATTGAAATATATGACTTTGGAATCCCTTTTTGTGAGAGAACTGGTTCAGTCTAAAACTTTTATGGTGATTTACCTTTCAACATTGGAACATGTTGCTAATATTTCCAAGAAATGGTTAGTCGCTCCACGTTTTGAGTTTTTGAAGAACATACAAAAGATTTTGGAAGTAACACTAATGTTAAACTTTTTTTTTTCTTTTAACAATCTGTTTATATTCTCTATTTTAGTGTAACTGTTAGTTGGAGAGAATGTGCATGTTCATATAACTATAATAACTCATCTGGTTAGTTAGAGTCTTTCGGGATTATTACATGTGTTGCCAGATGTATGCTTGTAGTCCTGGAAACACTAACCTTGTCTCAGTGTACAAATAGTCGAGCAAACTTCCCTTTACCTTTTAATGGATAATTTGATTTTCCTCTGAGTTAACTACCTACGAATATGGTGATAGTTTTTGCAATGATATAATTAGTATTTACAGTCAGGTTAATTATACTCATCATACGGACTATTATACACAATTAAGACCAGACAAAAACCTTAAGAGATTGATCGCCACTCTGCTCAGATGGGCTCCTATTTGGAGCAGATCTGAGCATATCAAATAAAAATCTAAGCCCTTTCACCCTCTACTACTCATCCCTGATCTTCTTTGCTTCTCTTAGTTTTTAATTTGGGTTTTTTTATCGGTTCCCATCCTTGCTTTTTCAAGATTTATCTTGGTGGGATAGTGCATCACCCCAAGTTCCGGACCAGGGTCAAACCCATATGAAGATCCGAACTCAAAGCGTTACGGGTCGGAACGAGACTTATGCGTATATTTATTCTTGCTAATTTACTTTTATACCGAACATAATTGAAGCATATGAATACATTAAACATCGTTCAAGACATTTTCAACTAAACATTTTTTTTAATTCAATTTACACTTCAAGCAATACAAGAAAATAATGCAATCACTAAGCTACTCATTTCTAGCTTCCACTTCCAACTTTCATAAATCTGCAATGAATGTCAATTGGGGTGAGATGACAGCTCAATAGAATGCATTCCCTTTCTCGAAATATATGAAAACATGCCAGTCAATCAAAGAGAATATTACAACAAGAGTATAAAGTGAAACTTCTAGGATTTAAAAATATATATGTTCATCAACTAAACTCACAATCTATCAATTCCTCTTAAATGCACGAGTATCCTTGGTTCGTGCCCCGCCTATCCGTGTATCCTCGGCACGGGACCGCCAACCTCACTTGCACGAGTATCCTTGGGTCATGCCCCACCTATCCGTGTATCCTCGGTACGGGCACCGCCATTCAAACAAATATATAGCCATTCATTTATAAATTCACACTACCATAGCACGAGTATCCTTGGGTCGTGCCCCACCTATCCGTATATCCTCGGTACGGGCACCGCCATCCAAACAGGCATATCCAATTATTTATAAATTATTTTATCATACAATATACATTTTGATATTCCAAACCACTTCATCAACAAGTCAAAAGTTCACAACCCAACTAACGATGTAATTCTTTCATCCATTTAACCAAACACACTAACTGTAGAATTTTACTTTATAGGTTTCGTAATGATAACTTTGTCTGATCTACCTCTAAATTTGAGTGTACATTCCTGACACCATCATGTATAACATCCAAATTTCACATGAAACTAACGGCTCAATCAAAAGATATTGATTTTACAAACATTACAAAATATAGGCAGATAACATCATTTTACCATAATATTCACCATAAATTCATATTAGTCTCAAATTAAGCAAACCCAAATCACAATGAAAGATAATACATTTATATAAAACTTTTGTTAAGACCTAAAATCATTTTAGCATCATTAAGGATGCCTAAGAACATCAAAACCAAAGAAAAACGAAACTGTCCAGAATTTCAGAAACTATCACCCAAATTCAAACAAACATTCAACGGTGAATTTGGGGTATATTGTTCTCAAAATTGAACCATAAATACTTAATCATGTTATCTAACAATAGGAAAATCCTGATCATCATTAGGAGATATAAATTTATGCGATTAAATTACCAAAACTCAACCATACAAAATCATACAAAATAAACACCCAAAGAAAACACCAAATGAGAAAGGGTTTCACATTCTACCTTAATTTCATTAAACCTCTACTGATTTTCTTAATCATTCTTCTCCAAAAATCTCTAACTCCATCTTCCTCTCCTAGCTTTCTCTCTAATTTATGTTTGTAGCTCCTATTTCTTTTCTCCCTTTTTCCTTTATAAACCATACACTAACTCCCATATTAATACTACTCCTAATAATAATAACACATTATGTTTATTATTTCCTTATTTCTTTTGGTTTTACCTATTTCCTATCCACACTTTCCCTAAATCCCATCCCAACTATTTGTATAACTTTTTTTAGTTGGGTGAACAAAACACACTTTGATTCCTGTCTCCATGCTTAGCCTAAACTCTCATCGCCGGGAACACCACTAAAATAATCACGTTTGGATTTGCAAATCACCAATTTAGTGATCAGGTATCGAGATCGAATTGTAAAACTTATGTTTATTTGCTTACATGATATAAGAGTGTGGACAGCTAAAAAAAAAAAAAAAAAAAAAAAAAAAACATTAGTATAAATTTGTTGAATTTGGGGGTAAATGAATCCAACGAAAACCCTAAAGGTAATCAGTTCAATCCATGAATTCAATGAAAATAGTTTTTTTTTTTTTTTTGGACAATCAAAGGTAATCAGTATCTTCGCATCAATCTTCCCATCAATACAAAAAAATAGAAGTTCAAATCCAAAAGGGAAATTAAACAATCCATGCGCTGATCAAACTTAATTCTTGTGCTTCTTCTCGTTTTAGGTAACAAGCCTTTGCCGGACCATGTTTATGGAAAAGTACCAAATGTAGTACGTATTGATGGACATGATGGTTATAATCGGCGGCGCTATGGTGCTACCGTCGAGTTACACAGGATGCCGTACTGATAGAGTTGGTTTTAGATTTGAGGGAAAGAGGAAGATGGAAACGGTGGTCAGTGAAAATAAAAGGGACCTAGTGTGTTTTATTTACCCAACCCAAAATGGGTCGGACAAAATTTGATTTGTGAACTTGGGATGGGATTTAGGGAAAACGTGGGTAGGAAATAGGTAGAACCTTTCTTTTTATCTGTCTTTTCATTTTCTATTAATCAAAATGTTTATTTTATTATTTATTAGCTATTCTATTTCCACCCTAACTTGTAGCCTTTCTAATTCAAACAACATAGTTATAACTCAAACCGAAATCGTAACTAAAAATACCGGGTATTACAGTGCAGGTATGTTTCTTTACCTAGTGAAGATAAGAAATCAAGTCATACATTCTTTTACGTTGCTGACCTCCAACCGAGTCGAAGAAACAGTATCAACTCCGGTAACTTTGAACAGATCGGATTGTCGATCTTCCTTTTTGGTTTTGTTTTAATTGTTTTAAGCTTTCTGTATTATGTTTTTATCCATCTTGTAAGTTTTTATTTTATTCCTAATAGACTAGATCTAGTTATTTCAGTGGAATGGCTTGTACGGTTATTTTATTTTAGCTTTAGTTTCTATTAGTGGTGATGTTAGGATTTCAGTATATATCCTGATTCACTTTTAGTGCTTATGGTCTACTGATCAGTTGTTATTGTTCTTGTTTTAGCTTTAGATTTAATTATTTTGGGATTAGTAATGAAGGAAATGATAGCAATAATTCGATAAAGTTCATCATCAAGTTCCGCTGCAATTATTACCGCATCTCCAATGCCGAGTCAGCCCGATTCGTTCTGATACAGATACTTAAAGACCGATTCAGATTACCGTTGTTACTTGAGACACTTTGGTTACTATTTGAGACACTTTGGTTACTGTGTGAATACTGTTACTACTAGTTGGGTCACTTCTACCTTGATTGCATTAGGCAATCTAAACTTAAAAAACTCCAGTTCATGTTATTTACATATCCTAATGCACATTATCCAGTCATTGCCATGTGCTTTGACACATATTAGTTTTGTTTTCAAAGTAAATTTTTCCTTAAATGTTTGTTCCTCTCCTTCACGAGAGAGAAGAAGATCCTCTTAAACTATTTTTATATCTGTAGGGATAGAATTGATAGGCAAGAATTGGTGGAGATATTATAACTTGTATGAATGTCTTGTGATCTTGAAAAATCTCTGTAAGGTTTTCCGATTTTCCTAAATCGGATTTCTATGTAATCCATTGAGGTTAGCCTAGTTTATTGTACTCATTACTGTTGTGAATAGTGAAAAGGTTTATTCATATTTATTAACATGTAAGATAAACGATTTAATGTCTTTGGTATATGCATGTCGGTTACAAATAGAATTATTAACATCGACGCAACCGAAAGGAAAAACAATAAACTAATGATTTTGATTGAATTCCCATGTTGGTACAACAAAATAAAGGGAACACTCGATGAGGAGAATTTAAGAAAGAGAAAAGTACAAAGAATAAACCACCAACTACATGTACTCTTAACACAATCGAACTATTTTTTTTTTCACATACAGTTGAGAGCACAAGTGAAATGGGTGATTCGACACACGGAAGGGAAAAAGGGAGGGGTGGGGGAAATTTTATGAGATATAAGAGCAGTTCCTATGGACTCAACAAACTTGAAGTTTGTTGATTTTTATCCCACTATGGACTCAACAAACATGAAAAATGGATGTTCAAACCAACAAATTTGTTGGTTTGTTGAGTGAGTTGGATAATGTAGCGCGCGCGTGGTTGAAGGACGGGCGGTCTTGGCACCAACGCTGGCGCTTGTCCTTGCAACGCCCGTTATTATTTCACGCGCCAGCGTCATTCCTTAAAGCGCCGCGTTTTTCATAGAAGCGCCAACGGCTGAATCTGGACGGCTGAAAACTCTTTTGATCTAACGGCTATAATTTTGGAGTTCTATAAATACTCCTCATTTCAACTCTAAATTCACACATTCTACACACTCTTCACTCTCAAATCATCTACAAAAATGCCTCCCAGAGTTCGTGGTGTTAGATTCACTCAACAAGAGGATTTAGCTATTTGTAGAGCCTTTTTTTTTCACACACAAGATGTTGTCTTAAGTAATATAGCCGAATCGACGTTGACTTTCTGGGAGAAATTTTATAGAATGTTCACCGCTGAAACGGGGAACATTAATGGGCGTGATTCTCATGGATTGTCTCATCGTTTTAGTTCAATTAGTAGGAATGTATCGGAGTTCGTCGCTTTACTAATTGAGAATCACAAAAATAAGCTCAACGGTGAAGCCGAACATGAAGTGGAACCCAGAACTCAAGCGATGTGGGAAGCATCTCACGGCGGTCGTCCTTTCGACTTCCATGCTTGTTTCAACATTCTTAGGGTGCTCAACAGATACGATCCCTACATCGCCCTAGGAATTCCACCACACGCCGAGAATTGACGCCTATGTAGTAGTTGTTTTAATCTAATGTATTTCTTTTATTCTCATATATGATATGGTTGTTCAATGCAGTATGTTTTTATTTATGAGATTGATGGTGCAATGTTTAATCCAGGAAAAATTTAAATTACTTATGATATTGATAGTGCAAATGTGAAGACATCCACATGTTTTGTTTTAGATAATCGTAATAACACAAAATAAATATCAAACTAAATAACATAATAATATAGTGAATCATTTTTTCCTTCAACTTCAATCAGTCCACTCCACTAAAAAACACTTAGGACATTCCCATAAATGCCTTCCATATGTGTCTTCTTCATAAGATGTCCGCAAATGCATAAAAGTATTGCAATTGGGCTTTGAGCATCCACTGATTCTCTATGGACAATGTTTGTATTCGTGATCTCCATGTCCACAATGCTTGCAGTGTAATAACTCCTTCTTCAATTTGGCTTTAAGTTTGAAGTTTTTGCAGAGTGTTTCAATCTTTTCATCTTCTTCTTTTTTAATCTTCATAGCATCATCTAGCATATGTGGTTCCTCTGGACAGTTGGGATCTTGACATTGCAAATACCTGAGCTTTTCCGGTTGTGATTCAATCACCATTCTGATACGTGAACAACCTTCCCGCAGATACTTTGAATACATCCAAGGGCATTGCATAAGACTGTGGTTATCCATGAAACATAATGGACAAACCTCTTTTGCTTTGACACATAATATTTGCTTCGCTTTTCCTTTAGAAAACATGATGGATGTTGAGAAAGAAATCTGTTGGTTTGGTTGAGAGGCCACCCCTAGTGTTGTATTTATAACAAAAAATAGGCGTTGGTAATTCAAACGGGCGGTTTTGGTAAAGTCGTGCAGTTTTACTACAAAAGCCAACTCCTATGGTAATTCAAACGGGCGCTTAAAGGAAAGCCGCGCGGTTTTACTACAAACGCCAATGGCTAAATTTCCAACGGCTCAATTTTCTTTCTCGACCTATAAATTCCATTCTTCCCATCTCCAAAATCACCTTCTTTTTTTTTTTTTCCTTCTAAAACTCTTAATCTCTCTCACTCTGCAGAAATGTCTGTTAGAAATCGTGGTCCCAAGTTTACTGAAGAAGAGGATATAACTATATGCAAAACTTATTTTTTTCATAGGGTAATCACTGGTATGGGCTTTCAAGACGGTTCTTTTTGGGAGAACATTTTTTCAATGTTCGTCTCATAGACGGGAAACCCAAGAAACCGAGATGCTCGTCGATTACGTGCTCGTTTTCAATCTATTAGGCTTGTAGTCCAGCCATTTTCTTGCTTTGGTAATGGAAATTGATCGAGAAAAGTTCATCGGTGTAACTGAAGATGAAGTGATCCAAACAGCTCTTGATAATTGGGAGGAAGCTAACGGTAAACCTTTTCGTTACGAAGCATGTTTTAGAATTCTAAAAGATGGTCCATCTCAAGCACATCTGTACTGCACTCGAATGCCGCTCCCAGTCTTTACAATGGAAGAAGATGTTACTCTTGTTCGATGTTGGTTACATCGTATGATGAGACAAATGAACAGTGACTATTTCTGGGAAAGAGTATTGGGACATTTTGTAGCATCGCGGAATGAAACCATAAGAAACAGTAAGAGCCTAGAACTAAGAATTGCATTCATCACTAAGGAAGTCAAACATTATACGGAAGTTTTGTGGATGGTTCACCGTAGATATTCTGGATTATCCAACGAAGAACTGGTGAGTATCTTACCTTTGTCCTCACTGATCAAGTGCATCATAAATATCTGAACTTGTTGTTTATCTGTTTTACAGAAAGCCATCGCTCCTACCAAGTTTACTGAAGAAAGCGGAAGAGAGTTTAAGCATTTTGAATGTTATGAACTCTACAAAGAGAATATCGTTGGATTTGATGTAGTTTGATGTTTTTTATGTGGTTTATTAAAATGTAGTTTGATGTTATTTTCAAGTTTAAATTGTAATAAATTTCGCTTAATCTGAAGTGGAAATCTATTTAAAATCTAAATATTTTCATTCATTGATATTACTGCCAATTCTTTTACAAGATATAAACTTAGACAATAATAAAAGTATTAAACAACTTCAATAAAAATGTACAAGTTTTGGCCTCCTGTTTATCTTCAATTGACGTATCTTCTATTTAACGCGCTCTTTGATAGTTTCGCCTTGTTTTTGAATTTTTTGTTGTTAACTTTCAAAACTGAAGCTCTTCTTTTCCTTTTAGTGGAACATTTTCTTGGAGCAACTTCAAAAACTTGCACTTCCCTCTTACAATTTTCAATCTTTTTAAAACTCCCACATATCTTAGAAACAACAGCTTCAAGTTTTGCATCGCAAAAAAGTGTGATCGCCTTTTCAGCCATTTCACCAACAATAAACTAAAAAATTGAAATAGATTTTAGAAGAGAAAATTCAAGAGAAGTGAATTTTGGTGTGAGTGAATTGTTTGAAAATGATGGTAATTTATAGAGGTAAAAAGTGAATTTTGAATTTTTAAAAAACTACCCGTTGGCGTTTTTGCAACAAACGCCAACGGTCTACGTTCGAGCACCGCGTTTATGCGTTGAGCGCCAGTAATTGTTCGTCCAACTCCGGCGTTTTTTCTGACAACGTCGGCGTGTTTCTGAAGTTCGGGCGCTTGATGATCAACCGTCGAGTGCTTTACCATAGTGGAAAAACCTGTTTGGCCATCCACCTGGCTCAACAAAAGTTTTCATTTGGCCATTGCCATAGGAATTTCCCTAAGTAACTTAAATTAATTATCCACTCAGATTTACTATCTTCTCCTTATGGAAATATATTTAAATAAAAAATATTACACGCTTACCAGGATTAATATACATGACAATCTTTCTCCTTTTGTGCAATGCAGGAACACCAAAGCTGAATGTCCTTCTAGGTATTTGAATGGGGAGGGTCCAATCAATATGCCCCCATGAACAACACAAGGCACAATGCCAATCACCCTAATGTCGTGACCTATTCATTAAGGGAAATTTATTGGTTGGTCCAAGATCTCTGGATCAGTTTAATATGTGGTCCATCCAGCAAAAACATTTAAATCCGAAGTCCAAAAAAAGTTCCGGTCTTGCAAAAAGACCCAAGTACCCTTCTTATTATACGTGCAGATATTAGAGAAACAAACTTCTCTTTGTTTCTTTCATTAAACAAATTACGTATGTTTCCTCTCATCCTCTTCTACCTCATCACATTCAAGTGATCTTCGTAATCAATCATCAACAAAATAGAAGAAAATCAACGGGAATCCCCTAGATTTTATGAAATCATTACAAAAATCCATTGAGACCATCACAAAATCAACAAAAAAATCAGATCTAAACGAAGAAAAAAAAAGGTGAAAACAAGAAGAAAATAAGAAAACTCGTACAAGAAAATGTAACAGAAGAACATAATATTACTCTCCCTAGATTGACATAGTTGTTATGATGGAGATTCATTTTGGATTTGATTTTATGATTCGTTTTCCTGTCACCAACAAAAAAAAGGAAGAAAAACGTTGTTGCTCCTTTACCACCAACAATAAAGGAAGAGAAAACGTTGTCACTCCTACACTAACAAAGGGGAAGAGAGCAGTTTCACCAAAAAAGGTACAAATCTAAAAATCACTTATAATTTCACTTCTAAAAAAAAACAATACATATGAATATGTACTGCTGGATAGTTAGATATTAGTGTTTTGTGTATGATCTAACAATACATATTGACATGTATTATGCAAAACCCTTTTTTATGCTTGAATATGAATAAGTACATATCAATTTGTACTGTTGGATAGATTAGTGTTGTGTGTGTGATCTAACATTACATATTGACATGTACTATGTAGAACACACTTTTATGCTTGAATAAGCATCAGTGCATATTGATATGTGTTGTGTAAAAACCTCTTTTATGCTTGAATTAACATCAGCATATATTGATATTTTAGGTTTTCTTAGATTTGTGTGTATGATTTTGATTTATCTGGGAAACGTTAGTCACAGATCCCGTGTTTGGGTAATTGTTCTCATGTTACGATGTGTTGTTATTGGAAAAGTTGAAAGTACATATTGCTTGAATAAAAGAATATATATATATATATATATAAACCAGTACATATTGATATGCATTATGTGAAAAACATTTACTTGAATAAGAATCAGTACGTAATGATCTGTACTATTGGTACTTTATCTTACGTAGCTAATAGGTAGTAGGTACATATCAGTATGTACTAATATGAAAAAGGGAAAAACGTGTCAAAACATACTGTTTTGACAGTATATATTGACGTGTATTGATGGAAAAACCGACTTATGACAGTTCATATCCACTAGTATATATCAATGTGTATAGTTGGATAGATTTCAGATGCTTCTTACATGTATATCAATATGTACATTAGATTTCTGATGCTTATTTATGATGCTTGTTGATTATGCATACATATTAAACTGTATTTGGTTGTATAGTATGCTTGTTTCTGATGGTTGTTGATTGTGCAGAAAGGTGAAGTTACCCCCAGTTAAACGTCAAGCATGTGCCACTGGCCAGTCAAACGTCAAGCGACGTGCCACTGGCTACCATACCTGATGCCAAAGCGAAAGAAAATAATATAGAAAACAGAGTTGTTGTGAAGAGAGTACGGGAAGTTAACAATCTAATAACTCATGCAAATCCGCAAAGAAGAAAAATACTGCTTTTGATAGTGTAAGTAGGTTTTTTCCATCGAACAAAGAAAATAAGAAGTCGAAGAATTCGAATTGATGAATACGATATGGATATGTAACTTACTTAGTTTTGATAGGATATGTGGATTTAGCAGTATATTTTAGTTATTGAACTTATAAATTTGATGATTCTTACTAGTATTGTCATGTTTGTGTTCATTTTTTTAGTTCTATAAAAAAGGCAGTACTTATTTTGACAGTACATATTAATATGTAGTTGGCAATACATATGTAAACACCCCACAGATTCATATTCTGACATGAGATATTGAAATGTACTCACAGTACATATTCTGGCCAACGCCAAACAGATTCATATTCTGATAGTACATATTGATATGAAATTGGACATATTAAATTCTTATTTTTCTTTTTACAACAGTACTATGAAAAAAGGTATTGCTGATAAAAATAACTAAGAATTACATCATCATCTAGTTCTCATTCTGTCATTTAGAACATAGTTCAGTTTGGTGCAAAAACAAGGTCTAAAAAACCTTAAAATCTCAGACAAACAATTCCTAAATGTCTTTACTGTAAAAACAAACCTAAAAAAATGCGAAAATTTTCTTCTAAGAGTATGAAGCCTTATCCAATGGCAGTATATATTTTCTCGTGCCTTAAAACATCGCACTCAAAAGAAAATTCTGCCAAAACTTAGCAACATTAGTACATATTAATATGTACCGGGTGATAACCCAGTACATATCGATATGTACATAGTGAAACTTTTGTAGCAGACTCTTCTAGTTAATGAGATAATTCCTCCAGTCCCTCTCTCAACCTTGATGCCTGCAAATCTTCCTCGGTACTCATTAATCATGTGTCAAACAAAAAAAAAACAAAAAAAATTAACTAAAGGTATCCAACAACACATAAATTAGGATATGTACGTGTTGTTGTGCATGATTCCAAAAGTGCATATATGTACTGGTAAAACCCTAGTTTATGCTTGAATATGCAGTAAGTTTTTACAAGGTACATATTAATATGTACTCGTCGTTGTTTATGATTCCAACATTGGATATTGATATGTACGCATTATTGTATGATTCTGTTTTGGGGTAAAAACTGATTTTGCTGGTTTTGGTAAATTTGGGTGTGTTGACGAGAAACGATTTCAAACCCTAAACAAATGCACTACAAAAAAATGCATTACATGGGAGTACTTTTAGATTCGAGAGATCAATCTGTAAGACTATGGCCTAAACCAAGAAATGGCCGTTCCAGATTCAATTCGGTCACAAGGTGAAGGAGAAGGGTTGATCTTAGGGAGGGAGGCGAAGAAGGTGTTTGAGATCAGAATGTTGAATTATGAAGGTGTGGCTATTTTATGATTTGTATCAGAATATGGTTTCTGGCTACTTGTGTTGATAACACCTACATTGTCTTTTGAAATAGGTTGAAATCCTATTAATACAAGTCATGTTCGAGCACCCCTTGATCTCGTAGGAAGTGGAGGCGATTAAGCAGTGGAGAAGTGGGGTTGTGTAAAAGTGGTGAACACCACATTTCCATTATAAGGGAAAACTGGTCACACTTTCACCCACTACTCTCATTGTTGTTAACCGTCCGTCCTTTCCTGACACTTTCTCTTAATGGACGCATTGCACGCCGCACGTTGTAAACCTCCAAACCAATACCCCAGTGAGCAACCCCCAATTTGTGACATGTTTGATGTCTCGAGTAAATGGGTCAAGTCGTGAGACTCGCCGCTAAATGCAGCACGTAGTTCTTTTAAATCAAATAACAAATTTATTTGTGGAATAAATATTTATGAAACATCGTTTATAATCGATGTATATAAAGCATCGCTTTTAAACAAGCAGCTGAAAATAATCGATGCGTAGGAAACATCGCTGTTTTAGAGCTTGTCCAAACTAGTCGCGAGTTGGAAGTCTTAAAAAAGAAGCGTGACCGGGCACCTTTGGGTGATCGTTTGGGAACCCTACAGGTGAGCTATCGCTTGGTCGATCGCTCCCTGTGGAGGAGGGATGGCCGGTGATCACAATACTACCCTGCTGGCCTCCTGAAAACAAATACACCATCCGACTGGGCTAGCGAAGTTGGATGGACGAGATGATTTGCGACAGTTGCATATTGTCGTTGATGTAATTTAGGGTTTAGGAGCCGTGCGGCCAACCCTCTTTTGGGCGACCGATTCAAGGCACTGGACATTATTTGGAACAGGCCGACAGGTTGGGTGCAAAGGCAGGCTGCCGGTGATCATGTTGATGCGTTCTGGGCCGCCTAAAATTGGATCTAAGCCATTCAATTTGGCCGGCGAAGACAGACGACTGTGATCAATTTGCGACAGCAGTACGTCGTCGCAACACAAATTAGGGTTTCCAAAACAGCGCGTTCACCCTATTTTGGGCAAACGGTTTGGTGCCCTCTTGACTCACCGCGGGCAGGTCGATCGACCATGGATAAAGTTGGGTCGCCGGTGAGCACGTTAGCACTTCTTTAATCATTCGAAGGAATATCTAAGCCGTCCAACTAGGCAAGCTAAGTTGGGCGGTCGTGATGTTTTTGAGACCGTTTTTGCTGGTCTTAGCTCGTTTGAGCTCTTTTTTAAACAGCGCGATCACCCATATTTTGGCTAACGTTCAAGGGCACTGCGGGTGTACTAGATGGAATCCGATCGGCTGGGATGCTAGTGGGCCCGCCGGTGGTCATCATGGTGATCACCTAGTTCTGCTGGGAGTAGGCTAGGTTTGTCGAATTGTATGACCAAATCGTGTGGCCGTGATTGCTTTTAAGACTAACATGGACAATCTAGGTTTTCCTTGGGGAATTTAAGCATGTCGGTCGTGCCAACTTTCAATTAAAAAGCGCATTGACACGAAAATCTCTTCATCAGAGAGTGGTGTAGCCTACGTGAGTGTTTTCATGCATGTCTCAATACTGACACTTAGGGAGATTCATGCTACTCCGCTGCGAGATCGTCATGTCATGCCAATATTGAGAGTTCAGCTGGGAACATGGCATATAAAAATACTAGGCAGGATGTAGCGCCCCCAAAGCTAGCAGCTGACTAATCCAAGAGATTAATTAAATAAAGAGGCACTAAAGGATCTAAAACATTTACTTAAACATTCAATTAAGAAATCTGCTACAAAACTTAACCCGAATCTAACCCCTCTCTGAAATATATATATAAGAATACCTCTCAGCTGATACATATTTCATAGTCATTTGGTTTACAAATAGAATATACAACATAATAAACATAACAGAAGTTAACCAACTAACGAACTCAACCCTTAAAGCTTTCGCTGCGCAAATATGATCTGTCTCTGAAACTGAAAGTGAGAATGGGTGAGCACATCATCCCTAAAAGGGGTGCCCAGTAGAAATAACATTTAACTTTTAAGTATGCAAGATTTGGAAAACAATACATGTTTTCAAAAACATTAAATAGTGACCAAGTCACTGAAACAAACAAACATGTATATGGACAAACTCCTTCTTTCAAACAATGTATAATATTGATGCCAATTCCACACCGAATAATAATATTGTTGTGTATCGTCCTAGCCATAACATAAAAGCTGAAAGTAAGTAGATATAAATGTGAAGGAGCGTATCATATATACCACAGGTGGAAATTCTCATTTCCCATAACAATTCATAAAGAGAAACAAAACATTTCAAGTCCTTTCCAAACCATGGAAAGATTAAAAGAATCACAGAATATTCGAAACTCAGAATTAAACAATGCATGAAATGCACAATCAGACAATGCATGAGTTTGATAAACATAAATCCTTGTAAAGAAAATAATAATGGTTTCAAAAGAGTTAAATGTAAATTCCCACCTCTTTTGATGACAAGCCACGCCTACCTCGAGATCCACGATCCACTGGTTCATCCCTTGAATCGATCGTTGTTAATAAAGACTAACTGTTAATCACACAAGAACTCTAAGAATCTAGCCAAAATGGCTCACACAAGAATCATACAAGTTCCAGTTATAAGCTAAGTGAATTATCTGATGGTTCTAAGCCCACTTATGGTTCTACACATTTTCATTATCTATCTTTAGCATATCTAAAGTTTACTAACTCAATAAGGTTGGTTCTATAGTCCATTACCTAAGTCTTATGAGTATCTACAACTTTGTAGAAGAAGCCAAAGGCTAAATCAGACCATAAGGGTCCAATACATCAAATACATCAAAATAGGAAACTAAACCTAAGCTCAAGTCCACTTAACAAGCCGATTAAACTAGGGTCAAGTCCATCCGAGTCAACTAACGGTCAAAGAGATTCAACTAACGATCAACGTCTAGGTCCAGGTCAAAGGTCAAGTCCAGTCTAACTAGTCAAGGGAGTCAAAGTCTAATCTAGTCAACAGTCAAGGTCCACTGAATCAGTTCTGAGTCAAACCGATCCAACTCATATTAACAGGGTTAACTCAGCTCAGTCAGATAAACTGAGTCAGCTAAATAAACTAATCAGACATCTGACTGGGATGACTAACAGGTCTAAGTTTCAAGAACAGAAATTCATACAATTACTATACATTTCATTTCATTCAAAACAACTTCATAATCTAATTACAAACACAAGCTATGTTACCTGCAATTGCATCTTTAAGCTTTTCATTCAACAATCACTAACTATAATCCTACAACTACCATCTCAGTTACACCTTCCCTGCCTACAACTCTCAAACACACAGAACACCACTATAACTGCAGGTTCACTCCAATTACAAACCAATTCCTGGTATTCAACTTCGCTGCCAACTCCATGAACTGCAACAAAACAAACTATTCAAACAATCAAGTTCAATCCCATACTACCAGTAACTACTTCTAATCACTTCACTAACAAAATAGCCTTCCATAACACATTTCCACCTTCAAATCCAACTATACAGACAACACCAACAACTACGAAACAAATTCACTACACTGCCAACCTCATGAACTATAATGTCATCATCAAAACCAATTCAACTTAGTTCAATCACTAATATAAACTGCAGCTCCACCATTTATCCCCCAACACCACCAGTTACCACTTAACCTACAATACCAGAAATACCACTATCTATTTCACCTATACAGTTCATGCATATATCCATCACCACCAAACTCATTGGCTGCAAATCACATACAACTTATGCATTTTACTCAGCCCTGTGATTTCCATAACTCAACCACAACAGCTCAGCTAATTCTTAACAAAGATAACATTCACATTCCCTGCAACATCTCATTCATTATTGTAGCATAACATACCTCAATCTAACTTCTTTGCTACAACCTAACAACATTCATCCAAAGAACTTCAACCATTCCCTGTATCATTCTAACTCATGCCATAATCTCAACCACATATTTATCTCATAACCATTTCTTAACTTCATCAACAATCATAAAAAACCAGCAAAAGAGAACAAACTCCACAAGTTCAATTTAAGAAGAACAATTACCTTAAGTCTGAGCTACACAGGAAATTGGATTCAGTTTCTTATTTACTTGACTTGATCCACCCATTCTTCTTAAGATAACAACCACCCACCAGTTCGGTTCAGCTTCTACCAAAAGCCCTAACTTCTATTTTGGGGAAGAACATAACATACCCTAATTCACTGATTCAACAAATCATCATCAGAAACTTAACTCACCTTTAATTCTACTCCAATCACTCATTATCCAACTCGAATCAACCACTTAGAACATCAATTTCGACTTCTAATTATTCTCAGAGTTCTTCTTACAACCCTAATTTCATCAATTAAAGTTCTCCTCAGTAAGCGAATCTCCAAATTAACAACATAAACTTCTTCTTCACCTCATGATCTTCAACACCCATCTCTTAGTTTCTTCTTAATCATCTCAAATTATATCTTCAACGAATTACCGAAACCCTAACCTTTATTTCTCAAATCAACTTCCTCCAAAGTTCAAACTGCAACAACAGCACCACCATCACTTTACTCATGATCAATCTCTTCTTATCTCGATCTCAGAATCACTCTCTCGTCTCTCAAAACGCCAGCAGAAGGGAAACTCAGAGAAGAGAAGAAGAAAGAAGAATAAGAAAGAAAGAAGAAGAGAAAAGTAAGTTTATCTGATCGATTTGGTTAGATAAAACCAACGAGAATTCTACTGGAACACCCAGCAAAAGGATTAGGGCAGCCCCAATCGGTCCAATGGCAAAAAGACTATTTTGCCATTCAAATAAAACTGATGATATCTTCTTCGTCCGATATCCGAATGACACGTTCGAGTAGTCTATTCCGCGTAACTTTTCGAGATCTATCTAACGATTCTAGTTTCATATCTAACTCGTTGTTAGATTAATATCTATTAATTAACGTTCGTGTTAAACTAATCGAGCCATTAGCGGTTAAATCGTCTCTTGACTAGTCTAATAGCGTTGATGAGCTCGAGGGTCCTTACATTCTCCCCATCTTGTACATTTTCGACCTCGAAAATCAAACCATCCTTCTGGTCTTCAAAAACTCCCCACCTTATAGAGTAATCCCATCTCTTATCTAAGCGCAAACAACATGAAACAAAGCACAAACCTATATGGCCTTCTACAACTAAAATTTGTGGCTCTAAGTTCAATTATGCTGATTTAACTTCTATCAAATAGGGAAGTCTAAGTTTCTTACACTAATTTCTATTTTATAAGATATGAGTCTCTAACTTCAAGGAAAAATCCTACGAATCATTCTAAGTGAAATTATATCTATCGGTTTCCTAAAGAGTTATACCAAACTTCTATGATCGGTCATCTCTGAATGCAGTTGCCCTGTCAAGGTTGGCCAAGCCCAACAATGCCTTCATACGAACAAAGAAAACACAACCTTCACTATTCCCCAGTGTTGGATTAAATAAATGCTAACTTATTATGACTAACTAATTTCTAAATTCTATTGTAACTGATTAAACTTAAAAAATTTACTTCATAAATTATATACATAATTCACAACATTTTAAACAATTTAATCATCAAAAATTATTTTATTTTATTTTTAATTATTGTTATTATTATTATTATCGTTTATTTATTTTATCAATATAAGTAATTCAAATTTGATTTCATGTCAATTTATAATATCTGATATTTTAAGTCTAGTGTACTACCATATATAAATTTTCCAAATATTATATACCATAGATTTGTTACTAGCTTACTTACTCAAATAATATTATTAACTGTGTTATTATTCTCATTATTCTTAAGTTGATAGTCCGGTTGGTATACTAAGCCTTAATCTTTTAAATACAATTCCATATTCACATAAAGATTGATATAATAAATTTTATTTATTCAGATTGAATCCGTATACTATATCTTGTAAAATATTGGCGTTGGTAATTTAATATGATTTAAATTTGAGCCTACATAAAATTGTAATATCTCCTATTAGTCTTTAGATTTTGCTATTAATGTAAAGTACCCTATTATTATACGAATTTATTTTCTAATAATTATATTATTTCACTAAGCAGCCAAATACTATTATTACTACTTCATATATATTTTTATTCCATTTTGGAGATTTACTGGGTCATTTGTTAAACTAAAGATAATTTAGGTACAAGATTACTAGCAAGCTAAGTCTTTTAAATTTTATACATTTTATTCTCACCCTTTTACGTCTAACGCCTAATAAGTATTATATTAACCGTCTAGTTTAAACGCAAAACATCTATTCCTAATTTGTCATTAGTTTAATTTACAAAACTTAATCGTATATAAGCGTTAATAATTTTCCATAGCTATTTAATCATAATTACTATTTTTATCGTTATATATCTTTAATAAGATTTTAGTTAAGTTAAGTTCAATATGATATTAATTGATAAATGCTAACATTACTTTATTAAAATTATTATCACGATTATTTTCAAGATTCATCAATAATACTAATCTCACTATTTTTAATAAAGAATTATCTACGTGTTCATACTTTTTAGATTAATTATTCTCTAATCTTTATTAGCTAAAGTTATTGGTACCCTACAATTTTTACTTCATTACACATACAAACAACCAAACAAACAATTCAATCAATCAAATAAATCTTTTAATTATTGATAGCTTTTAGTGATTAAGATTTATCTCACAACCCAACCCAGTTCTAAACTAATCTATTTTACTAACTGGCACTGGCTATTCCTATTGTTTCCCATGTAAAATCATATGGTGAGCTCTGATACCAACATTGTAGTGCCCCCAAAGCTAGCAGCTGACTAATCCAAGAGATTAACTAAATAAAGAGGCACTAAGGATCTAAAACATTTACTTACACATTCAATTAAGAAATCTGCTACAAAACTTAACCCGAATCTAACCCGTCTCTGAAATATATATACAAGAATACCTCTCAGATGATAAATATTTCATAGTCATTTGGTTTACAAATAGAATATACAACATAATACACATAGCAGGAGTTAACCAACTAACAAACTCAACCCTTGAAGCTTTCGCTGCGCAACTCTGATCTGTCTCTGAAACTGAAAGTGGGAATGGGTGAGCACATCATCCCTAAAAGGGGTGACCAGTAGAAATAACATTTAACTTTTAAGTAATCATATGCAAGATTTGGAAAACAATACATGTTTTCCCAAACATTAAATAGTGACCAAGTCACTGAAACAAACAAACATGTATATGGACAAACTCCTTCTTTCAAACAATGTATAATATTGATGCCAATTCCACACCGAATAATAAAATTGTTGTGTATCGCCCAAGCCATAACATAAAAGCTGAAAGTAAGTAGATATAAATGTGAAGGAGCGTATCATATATACCACAGGTGGAAATTCTCATTTCCCATAACAATTCATAAAGAGAAACAAAACATTTCAAGTCCTTTCCAAACCATGGAAAGATTAAAAGAATCACAGAATATTCGAAACTCAGAATTAAACAATGCATGAAATGCACAATCAGACAATGCATGAGTTTGATAAACATAAATCCTTGTAAAAGAAAACAATAATGGTTTCAAAAGAGTTAAATGTAAATTCCCACCTCTTTTGATGACAAGCCACGCCTACCTCGAGATCCACAATCCACTGGTCCATCCCTTGAATCGGTCGTTGTTAATAAAGGCTAACTGTTAATCACACAAGAACTCTAAGAATCTAGCCAAAATGGCTCACACAAGAATCATACAAGTTCCGGTTATTAGCTAAGTGAATTATCTGATGGTTCTAAGCCCATTTATGGTTCTACACCTTTTCATTATCTATCTTTAGCATATCTAAAGTTTACTAACTCAATAAGGTTGGTTCTATAGTCCATTAGCTAAGTCTTATAAGTATCTACAACTTTGTAGAAGAAGCAAAGGCTAAATCAGACCATAAGGGTCCAATACATCAAATACATCAAAATAGGAAACTAAACCTAGGCCCAAGTCCACTTAACAAGCCCATTAAACTAGGGTCAAGTCCATCCGAGTCAACTAACGGTCACTCACGGTCAAAGAGATTCAACTAACGGTCAACGTCTAGGACCAGGTCAAAGGTCAAGTCCGGTCTAACTAGTCAAGGGAGTCAAAGTCTAGTCTAGTCAACAGTCAAGGTCCACTGAATCAGTTCTGAGTCAAACCGATCCAACTCATATTAACAGGGTTAACTCAGCTCAGTCAGATAAACTGAGTCAGCTAAATAAACTAATCAGACATCTGACTTGGATGACTAACAGGTCTAAGTTTCAAGAACAGAAATTCATACAATTACTATACATTTCATTTCATTCAAAACAACTTCATAATCTAATTATAAACACAAGCTATGTTTACCTGCAATTGCAGCTTTAAGCTTTTCATTAAGCAATCACCAACTATAATCCTACAACTACCATCTCAGTTACACCTTCCCTGCCTACAACTCTCAAACACACAGAACACCACTATAACTGCAGGTTCACTCCAATTACAAACCAATTCCTGGTATTCAACTTCGCTGCCAACTCCATGAACTGCAACCAAACAAACTATTCAAACAATCCAGTTCAATCCCATACTACCAGTAACTACTTCTAATCACTTCACTAACAAAATAGCCTTCCATAACACATTTCCACCTTCAAATCCAACTATACAGACAACACCAACAACTACGAAACAAATTCACTACACTGCCAACCTCATGAACTATAATGTCATCATCAAAACCAATTCAACTTAGTTCAATCACTAATATAAACTGCAGCTCCACCATTTATCCCCCAACACCACCAGTTACCACTTAACCTACAATACCAGAAATACCACTATCCATTTCACCTATACAGTTCATGCATATATCCATCACCACCAAACTCATTGGCTGAAAATCACATACAACTTATGAATTTTACTCAGCCCTGTGATTTCCATAACTCAACCACAACAGCTCAACTAATTCTTAACTCAGATAACATCACACTCCCTGCAACATCTCATTCATTATTGTAGCACAACATACCTCAATCTAACTTCTTTGCTACAACCTAACAACATTCATCCAAAGAACTTCAACCATTCCCTGCATCATTCTAACTCATGCCATAATCTCAACCACATATTTATCTCATAACCATTTCTTAACTTCATCAACAATCATAAAAAACCAGAAAAAGAGAACAAACTCCACAAGTTCAATTTAAGAAGAACAATTACCTTAAGTCTGAGCTACTCAGGAAATTGGATTCAGTTTCTTATTCACTTGACTTGATCCACCCATTCTTCTTAAGACAACAACCACCCACCAGTTCGGTTCAGCTTCTACCAAAAGCCCTAACTTCTATTTTGGGGAAGAACATAACATAACCCTAATTCACTGATTCAACAAATCATCATCAGAAACTTAACTCACCTTTAATTCTACTCCAATCACTCATTATCCAACTCGAATCAACCACTTAGAACATCAATTTCGACTTCTAATTATTCTCAGAGTTCTTCTTACAACCCTAATTTCATCAATTAAAGTTCTCCTCAGTAAGCGAATCTCCAAATTAACAACATAAACTTCTTCTTCACCTCATGATCTTCAACACCCATCTCTTAGTTTCTTCTTAATCATCTCAAATTATATCTTCAACGAATTACCAAAACCCTAACCTTTATTTCTCAAATCAACTTCCTCCAAAGTTCAAACTGCAACAACAGCACCACCATCACTTTACTCATGATCAATCTCTTCTTATCTCGATCTCAGAATCACTCTCTCGTCTTTCAAAACGCCAGCAGAAGGGAAACTCAGAGAAGAAGAAAGAAGAAGAGAAAATAAGTTTATCTGATCGATTTGGTTAGATAAGACCAAGGAGAATTCTACTGGAACACCCAGCAAAAGGATAAGGGCAGCCCCAGTCGGTCCAATGGTAAAAAGACTATTTTTCCCTTCAAACAAAACTGATGATATCTTCTTCGTCCGATATCCGAATGACACGTTCGAGCAGTCTATTCCGCGTAACTTTTCGAGATCTATCTAACGATGCTAGTTTCATATCTAACTCGTTGTTAGATTAATTTCTATTAATTAACGTTCGTGTTAAACTAATCGAGCCATTAGCGGCTAAATCGTCTCTTGACTAGTCTAATAGCGTTGACGAGCTCGAGGGTCCTTACACAGGTCATGCATTAGTGAATAATGCAATAGGTTAAAATTTACAGAATATATGGGATTGTTGCTTCACGCACAATTCTGGATAAATTTCATAAATATGTTGAATTGCTCAATACATATGTAAGTAAAGAGGTCTGGACACTCATTACTTTTGAATGGCTCAGTCCCTTTGCAGAATAACGGCGCATAAAATACAGGGTTTTACAATTTTAGCCCTGAACTAAAAACCACCATCAACATTAAGTCCCCTGCTTAGCACGTAACAGTGACATTGTTGCGGGGTAAGCACTAGATGGTGACAGTCAAGAGATAAATGATCAAGTCAAAGTGAATAAACGTTACCAGGGAAGTGGAAGCTGTCTCGAAACAGTAACTCAGGACGCCAGACCACGATTGTACCTCTCGGGTATGTTGATTACGGTCCTGCCACACTAGCGAGCATGTTCTGTTAGGATTTCGAGTCTAATAGTCTTCTCCCGGCTTTAACTAGGGTTTCAACAAGAAGCACGACTTGGTTGACGTTGAATCGTAGTCTATCGGATAAGTCATGTTGAGATTGTTCAGCATCCGCCTCTTCTTAGGGTTTTTACAACGTATATACATATGCAGGTGAAATTAGACCATCCTTCTCGATTTGGAATAAGACTCTCTTGCTGAATCCCCATCCTTTTCATCATGTCAGACAAAAGTGGGTCATCTTCTTCATCTCGGTCAGATCTTTCTACCAAACGCAAGCGGCTTGTATCCAGAGTATTACATTAAATATCTCCTGATTTTGAAATGGTAATTCTTCATTTTCTTTTGACATCTAATCATCTTTTTTTTTTAGAGTGGACGAATCCCTGAGCCTCGTGACAATTCCCCTATCCGGATCCTCCGAGTCAAGAAGATCATACTGGTATACTTTTTCACTGGTGAACATGTATTCAATTGTCATGGCCCGTAAGTAATAATAATAATTTTTTTTGTAGAGGTACCCGGTTGGAACATGTATAACAGTGGTTAACGATGATGATCTGACCACTCCTCTTCCTTCAAGTTCAAACACGCCTACTGGTGCAGACCTGGAAGACGTTGACTTGGGTATCTTATCCTACGAGTACCCCCAATGCAGGTTTTCCGTTTGATATTCACCTGAAGTGTTTATCTTCTAGTTACCGGACTGTTGGTGAATTCCTGGTACGGAAGGAGTTTGTGCCCTTGTACACAAAAATATGGAAGAAGTACGGCCACATCGCTACCAGGAATGCAGTGCGACATTGTTCGTCAGCTTTGGTTACTACGGTGAACTATCTTCTACCCATGGTTACGGAGATGGAAAGTACATCCATCCGTGATGTTGCTGGATCAACTGTTGAAAAGTGGGAGAACATGGTATCTACCTGTGAATCCATGGAGTTCAACGTGAGCTGGTTGAGGCAGCGCATTGATATTATCAAAGTTGATCAATCTGGTATCATCGCCAATGTCGTCCCTGCTGCGAGAGCTATCTTGGAAGAAGAAAAGGCCTTGGCTGCGGAATCTGAGAAGGTGGAACAGGCGATCAAAAACTTGAAGAGTAGGACTGGAAGGTATTAGGATAGGATGAAAATGATGCTTTCAAGGAACTACAACTTGTTGGATGGCCTTTTCTAAGCCATACTTATGTTTTATTGTTTTGAATAAGTAGGCATGAGAACGTTTGATCGTTCTCCTTTTGTTTTAGGTCTTGAACATTGTTTTGGAAAATAAATTGCATTGGGTTTTGGTAAACGAATGAAGTTTACATTAATAGGCTTTAACTAATGAAGAACTTGATAACTCAGATATGAGAAGAACGGAACTGCCTGATTGCCGTGTCGTGAGACAGTGATGGATGGAATAATGGTCAGGCGTAGTATGCCTTGAGCCACTTTCCATTGATGACTTCTTCCAATTTACCTCAATCCTCTTTGACAATCTTGTAGTAGCCACTGTTATAAGCTTTGGTGATCACGTAGGGACCTTCCCATTTTGGAGAAAACTTTGGTGCGGACATGTCTTACTGAATGTGCTTAGCAGTCTTTAACACCAGATCTCCCATTTTAAAAACTCGTGGTTTTACAGCTTTATCGTATGCTATGGAGATCCTATTTCTGTATGCTTGAGCGTGTTCTTCCGCTTTAACTCTCTTAGAGTCAAGAGTATCAAACTCCGTAATTCTGAAACTCGATGCTTTGGCCTCATTCCATTGGACTCCACTTGCTGCTGCAATCCTAGCTGATGGGATTTTAATCTCTGCTGGGAGAATTGCGTCTGCGCCATAGACAAGCGAATAAGGAGAAACGCCAGTAGAGCTCCTAGGCGCCGCCCGATATGCCCACATCGCCATTGGAAGTTGTTCGTGCCACGTCCTGGGGTTGTCGTGCACTATTCGACTGAGATTCGAATCAGAGTTTTGTTGGTGCTTTCGGCTTGCCCATTCCCTTGAGTGTAATAAGGAGTAGAGAAGACTTGCTTAATTCCGTATTCCTCGAGAAATTCTTTTACTTGCTTGTTAGCAAAGGGAGTACCGTTGTCGATAATGATGTGTTTAGGAACACCAAACCAACAAATGATGTATTCCTTAATAAATGATGCAATTGTCGCTCCAGTGGTTCCCAAAGAGGAATGGCTTTAACCCATTTGGTAAAGTATTCCGTCGCGGTTATGATATACTCATGTTGTTTTGATGATGGTAGATTGATTTTCCCAACAATATCAAGTCCCCGGCTGTAGAAAGGCCATGGACTACTTACTGAATGAAGCAGGGTGCAAGGCACGTGGATGAGATTCCCGTGGGTCTTACATTCATGGCATTTCTGAACAAACACCGTTGCATCATCCTCCATAGTTGTCAAGTAATACTTTTCGTGTACTTGGAGGAACAGCTTCTTCTTTCCTTGGTGTTCGCCTTCATGCGTCTCTTTTAACACAGTCGAGATTTCAGATTTTGCCAAACATCGTAGCAGATTGCCTCCAAAACTTTTGCGGTATAGGATTCCTTCATGAAATACGAATCTTTTGGGCTTTTGTTTCATCTTGGCTGCATCCTTCTTATTGGTAGGCAGCACACCGTCATGAAGATAGTTGATGTATGGTTCTCTCCAGTCCCCAGCATAGCTGATAGACGCATTTATGTGTCTATTTTCATCTCTATTGTATATATTATTAGTACCCATTTTTGTACTTATTATGGTGTTTTATGTCTTTGTAGGTATTTTTAGAGAAATAAGCTCTTGCGACGAAATTGGCTCGTAAAGTGGTGTTTTACACCCCAGGATAGAGTACTAAAGGCACCCCAGAAATGCACCGGAAGCACCCCAGAAATACACCGGAGGAACCTCGAAAAAATGTTGAAAACACCCCAGAAAAAGTTTTAAGGGCACCCACCAAAATTACTAAAGGCACCCTAAAAATGGATAAGGGCGCCCCCAAGGCAGTCGAGCTGTTAAAGGCACCCGCGTTTTGGATTCAGGGCACTTCACCCTCATCGTTTGAAAAAGAAAATTTTGGCGGGAATTCTG